>JAVCKT010009740.1:6641-21240 GCA_032273925.1 Rhynchotus rufescens | reverse complement strand
GTTTTGACTGAAGAGGCTAATATGCTTCAGTTGTTCAACACCTTATTAAAATCAGGTAATTTATTTTGGTACTTCAATAATGATAGTATTCAAGGTCAGAAAACCTCATGGGGTTTGTTAGGGAAGATTTTCCTTTAAAACCTATGTGGCTGTGAACCTATGATTTAATTCAAAACTTAAAGATTAGAATTGTAAGACACTGGACTAAGTTCTGTTTTGACACTTATTTGGCCATTTCTGATCCTTATGCACGTTCTACCCATGATGTTGAGGCTGCTTGGGTTTCTGCTGATTGTTTTGGAGAAGCATCATTATTTAGCTTCTCAGAAGTGACCTAAGTCTTAGAGTGACCTCATACGACTGTAGGAAAAGTATTGAAGATATTTGCTCTTCTGCATTGAAATTTTGGAGTGCTTTGCCAAAAATGCATGATAATGCCCTTTCATGGAGAGCAGACAAGAGGGTAGATCAAGGTACATCACTTAAGCTAATTTTGATGTTTGTATTGTTGTTGTTTTAGCGATTTTGAGGTGAAATTTGCTAAATACCATATAACAAATTGCTATAATGCCATACTTGCAATACCAGTGGACAGGCTCCCCATGCATGGGCGCGCGCTGGATGCTGAAGCAGTTACTGGGGCTAAACCAGGGGAGATTTTGCTCATGTGGCAGCAACACCAGCACAACAACCTGTGGGCAGGGGCTGTAGGTCAACCCTTTCCCACGCTACCTGATGGGTCCTCATTCACACACGTTCGCTGAGCAGAGGTTTCCTCCAAGAAGCCCTGAGAACTTTTGTGAGGATATTTGTAATTGCTATTGTTGTGACACTAAGGAGCTTGAATGAAGCTCAGAATCACATGGAATGTTCTGATAAACACATTTTTTGTTTTTGTTTTCTTTTAATATTACTCTTAGAAAGATTCTGGAGGTAGCTGCATGGCAGCCAACAACAATTAACTTCCTTCCACATCAGTGCATTTAGGAGCATCTGTTTTATTGGGAGAAAAGAAAAATTATACTAACTTGATTTTCTCTTTGATCCCTCATATTTCCTACATGCTTTTCTCTCTGTTTATAGCATCTGACATAATTCCTTTGGTCAGATTTTATGCCTGAAGTCATTTAGGCCAATTTTAGCTTCTTTTTTTTTTCAGGGCTTTGACGTCTCAAGCAACTTAATCTAGGTCAGTAAAGTACCTGCTGTTGAAAGGAATTTTCTTGAGTAATATTTTGATGTCAGAAGGGCCTTCCTTGGCATGCCCGGGTTGGAGGTCATGGAGTACGTACTGTACGGAAAGGGCAAGCCACTACTTGTTAAATATTGGTCAAAAAGCAGTCTTGGGTAATATATATTCAGATTTAAAATCCTTCTAAATAAAGGATTCTGTGATTTTTAAAAGGCTGAGGTACTGCACTGAAAAATTCCAGCAGTGTTTTCTTAGGGAATAAAGGGTAAATAAAACACTTGGGTTCAGGAGAACTCCACGGAAGTAGCAATTATACTGGTTTCAAATAATTCCCAGGCCAAATCTAATTGCAGAATTACAGTTCTGTGATCCCAGTGGACTTGTTCATGGGAACAGCCACAGGATCCATCCCTGTGGAATGTAACAGACTGTAGGTAACACATAGCAGAAATTCACCTGATAGAGTTAGAATCGATGCTCCTAACGTCGCATTGTGCTTATGGCTTCAATCCTGTGTTTTTCAGCTACTATAAAAGTGCATTTTTGAGTACCTTTATTACAGCCGTCAAAGCTGTGGTAAGCCCCAAAAGCTTGACAAATTCGAGCCCATGAGGGCCATGCAGCTTTCTCCATCGTGGCCTTTCAGAGCCGAGGCTCCTGCAAACGGCCCCATTACAGCAGTGGTGGGGCCAGGCGACGGTTCCTGTGGCCAACAGCTACAACTGAGGGAAAACTGAAGGAAAAGACAAGACACTGCATGAGCATCAGAACTTTTAAAAATATTTTTTTTGGGGGTTGTGTTTCATCGTTGCTTTAATCGTGCATCTGATAGTGGAAAGCTTCAAATGAAGCTTTTCCTGTTGTTGGGTCCATGTGTCTGCAGGGTCTCTCTTCCATACCTAGCCCCTTGCTTTCCCATGAACTGAAGGAATGCAAATGACTATTTGTCCCTCCTTCCGTCAGATTTGATTAAGAAGGGCTCAGGCATAACTGAGGTGAGCCAGAGACATCCATGCAACAACTCAGCAAAACGGATTATTCTACTTCAGTTCTGAATGACCTCAAAAGCATTCTGTCCAATCTTTTCCTTAAATTTTAGAAGAGATATTGTGAAATACATTTATCTGGTCTTGCATTCATTTCAAAAGAAGAGGCACAAGCCAATATTTCAGCACTGGTTTAGGGCATTGCCTGAAAAATCTAATTTGAATGACATTACTGGAAACTAAAGCGATTATGTACGTGCTTATTTAGCTCATCACTGAGTAGTCTATCAGTAGTACACTAACAAGTAGTGATATTTTTGCCCTTTTAAATTGACTTGCCTTAATTTGTTACATTTGGTTAGCTGGTTTCTAGTGGATTCAAAGTATGACACAATGGTTCTCAAATTATGCTCTGCAGAGCGTTTTTTGGTGGGCTTGATCGAACCCATGGTCATGAGATGCTGTTTTCCCTCATTTCCAGTTGAGAAGTTGTATTATGAGACTCTAAAAATATATTCACATGTTTTCATTAAATTGCTTCTCCATGGTAGCAATTGTTATAGTTGCTGTGTTCATCTCTTTGATCGCTATTGGGAGGAGTGGTGGCTTTTGTGATTGGAAATAGATGAAGAATGGAGCCAATTCAAATATGTATTTGCATGAGGGATATATTTTTTTTGTGGGAGAGAGAAGTCTATTTACATGTGTGTTAAAGGAAACACACCTCATATAAATTGGTTTTGCCTTTTCTTCCTTCTGTGAAATTTTAAAGCAGAAGAATCTATTTAATGCATTTATTTTTAAACTTATGAAAATCAAGGGTGTGGAATTTATTTTGGAAGGTCTTACATGTATGCTTAAAATACTTTGGTAGGCAAAAAAACCCTTAAATTGTGAGTGTTACATTTTAGCAAAGATCTCTTTTATCCAAACATTTCTTTAGGCATTTGAGTTAAACAGGAAGTTGCCAAAGCCAAGCTTTGAACACGCAGACTAAAATACCTTTTCTTCTTTTATTTGCTCAGGCTTCCTCTTTTAGGAAATTTAGGGATTATAAGAGATCACCATTCAGTTGGTTTTTCAATTACCACAGTCCTCTAATCTAGACAGGATCAAAACTCTAATACAAAAAAAAAAAAAACAAAAAACAAAAACAAAAACAAAAGGAAAATGTTCATTACATGAACCAATATATAAATTCAGAAGAGTTTGGGACCACAAATAAGTGTGATTCTTCTTGTCTTTTTCTCATTGATCAATTTTAAGATATCATTTCAATTGTGAGCATTTCTCAGAACTCCTCTCCTTAACTAGGACAGGTCAAAAACTGATTTTCTTGGAACATTTCTGAGATATGTTAAAAAATGACAATCTGAATAAGTTGAAAAGGTAAGCTCTATCCCCCAAAATTAGATTTATGAGAGCAGAATATAAAACTATAAAATGGAAGTGAATCGAAGTCTCTTCTATAATTTTAACTCTTTTAAAATGAGGCATCTTAATAGTATAATACAATGAAATATCCAAGTGAAAAAAAATGTAATTTCAAATTTGAAAAGTAGGTGGTTTTCAGTTTTGAAATACTGCAAAAATAGTTCCAGAGTTTAAAAATCTATTTCAAACTTATTACTTGACAGACTTCTCTCCTGGAAAACTCTTGAGATGACTGTTCCCACATTCTCCTGACCTGATTTGCCATCCAGTTGCCTGCTTTTCTTTTGTTTAATGAATCTCTCTTTACGTCTTATCTCCTCAGAGTAGCAATTGCTGGGAGGTTTCATGTCCAGTGTTGTTTATCTCAGTCTCAACTGCTGCTTACCCTAACAAACTACCGACTAGTCCTAAGTGACAGTTAATCCCACTGCAGGTGCTACATGCGGACTTAGTGACACTAAGTGCCCAAACTGACCAGTTATGGCTTCATAGGGCGTTTTAATGGTAGTTGGTGTTTCCTGGAGATGGTAACTGGAGCTGAAATCTTGGTGCCATTCAAGGAAAAGGCAGAGTTCTCCAGGATTTATTTCTTCGTCTTGTTCTTTTCTGGGAGTTAAAAGGGAACCTTCATCCTCCTTACATCTATAAACCCTACAGCTTACATTACAGTCCACACAAAGAGAAATCTTTTGAAAGTGTCTGAGTAAAGTCAAGAAGGTAAATTAGAATCATCTGCTTCCCAGAGCCTTCCTTGTCTCTATAAAACAATGCCCTCTCCTGCCTCCCAGGCTGTGACTAATTCCCCAGCAGTCCTTTCTTTCCAAGCAAACCTCTCATGTAGGCTCACCATATTTTAATGAGCAAATGCACTGAGGACTGACTTCATATGATTTGTTTTTTCCCTCTTCACTTCAGTGGCAGTAAGAATTAAGAGACAAAGTTGAGAATAAGAGTCCAAATGTGGATGTTGAAGAATGGTCAGACTTTTTCAATGCTGTGTGATTCCGAAATAGCTGTGGGTCATGGCATGTGTACAGTTAATTGGGGTTCATAATTGAGAATGTTTAGTACTTGCATATCCTTTGTGAGGAAGTATATGTTCAGGGCTGGGGATGTTCCTTAGAAAACTATTATGTCCCTTCGTTGGAGACGAGCAAGATGAAGGATGTGAGGACAAGCTCCAGAAGGCTGAAAATGGAAGTCAGAGAGTCTGTCACAGCCCTCCCTGTTACAGCCACAGGAACAGGAGAGTCCCCAGAGGGCTGGAGATGTCCCAGGGATATTAGAGCACATTTTGCTGAGCTGCTTTCATTCTGCAAGAATCAGATAGGTTTCCATTGGTTTCAGAGAGCCTGGTCAGAGGAAAGGGTTAAGAGGATGATGCTGGGGTCAAAGATGCAGAAAACGGTCTTCGTTGAAATCCTTGTTATGAAATGTTTGATGTCTTCCATAGTTTAACAGTGAGCGCCACTTTGATGTAGGAAAATGCTAATCTCCCTTTGGAAGTGAACATCAGGCACTGTCAGCCTTGCTCTCAGACAGTGCTTAGAGAGAACAGGCTCTTGTAACACCCCAACTGGTTGGGGAAAGGGAAGTAGCATTTATTTGAAAGAATAGAGGCATGCTGGCCACTTCTAATACTAATCCATTTGACACCTGTTTAGGCTGACTTAGCCCAAAGTAATTTAACCTGCTTTTCCAGTGATTCCACTTGCTGCCCTGAGACTGGCTCTTCCTATTTCCTTTTCAAAAATTTAGGGAATTCCTTTGATCACTGATGGCCATGAAGACTGCATCTTCCTTATGACATCCTTTCCCATTAAAAATTACCAGCCAATTTTATATTTAGTTACAGAACAGCTGTTGATTTCATCAGTTACTTTAAATTGTGTCAGAATGAAAGGGACCAGAAAAGGCCATCTCTGGCTTTTCTTAGAGTTAAAGTAAAACTGCTTTGGCCTTGGGTCAAGGGCCATGCCAAGGGGCCATGCAGTGTCCCATGGCTTCAGTGCAGAGGTGCTGTATGAGGAATTGAAGGAAACCCCCATTTTGTACTCCAGATGGTTTCCTTCCTTTCCTCATTTTGATCTGCTGTGGTTGCCTTCTGCCTTTTTGGGACAGCAGTGGCTGGTGCAACATCGGACAGAAATAGCAAGGAATCCACTTTTGGCCGAGGCTCTGGTGGTTCCCTTGCTGCCGGCGGAGCTGGCTCATGGAGCCGCCTTTCCCGACGTCTCTCTCTGTGAACAACAAACCCATCCGCACGGAGGTCGTCCTGGCAAGGGATGGAGACCGGGCAGCCGTGTGTGTGTGTGTGTGTGTGTGTGTGTGTGTGTGTGTGTGTGTGTGCATGTTGGGGCTGTGTGCTCCCAACATCGGCGCAGTGGCACTGGGAGTCTGCTGACCTGAGATGTTCACCGTTTGAAGTCCATGTTGCTAAACACTTCCTAATAACAGCAGTAACCCAAACCCAAGTGTTGATTGCACAGGGAGTTCCCTGCCGACAGGCGCCTCTCCAATCTAGCTGTGTCCCTCGCTGGCACCAGGATCAGCCGGAGATGAGTACTTTATTTCCTCTCAGAATTGTTGCTGCTTGACCACGCTACCTTGGACAAAAATCCAAAGCTGTCTCCACATGCTTGGAGTCAGGTTTGCTTGGCCAGCCTGGATTTCTTTCCTGTTCTGCATAAAATACATGAGACATTTCTTAAACTGGTGGTTCCTGGGCTGTCAGGGTTCAGACACTTCTATAGGAACAAAGCGCTGCATATTCAACCCCATCTGGTCTTGGAAACCAAGGGCTCCTTCATGTGAATTGTTCCATCGTTGGCTGTCCGGAATAGTGCTGGGAACAATAGTTACTATGGAGTGGGATTTCAGGAAAACAGAGATCCTGTTTATGTGGGCAAAAAGCACATTTGTCTGAAAAACCTAACATAGTTTAAGCTGCAATGTGGCTACAAGGTCCTAAAAAGAATATGGAAAATTAAAAGGCATTTCAACTCAGGCTAACTGAACTTCTTCAACTCAAAGTATCTTTTTTAGTGCCTGTGGACAGGATCTGTGACCTCTCATACAAAAGAGGGGTCTTGAGGAGAAGAGGGGGCGTATAATCTGAAGTTTTCATATAATCCTGTAATTGTATCCTTAGAAATCTCCACGGGGACAATTATCCCAATATTCACATGCATTTGCATGTCAGCAGTGATCGTACCGGACTTCCTTTTCATAGCCACTTTTTGATTCTTGTTTGTTAGCTCGAGAATGTAGAAAATGAAAGAAGAAATCTGCATGTATTTTCCAGGCCCCCATGCATGTTGTTTTCTTGTTTGCCAGCAAACCTTTCAGGCTTTGTGTCTGTTTTATTTGTTTGCTTTTATTAGCTGTTGGCTCTTGTACCTCCCAGTGTCTTAAATCTATGCAGGATAAAAGTCTAAATATTCAGGTTAGGTTGAGCATCCTTAGACTTGCTGGTTGTTTTAATGTGCTATGGTTGTAAGAGTATTAGAGGAGTAAATATGTTGGCAGCATATCATACCTTTAGAAGTCAATGCAAATATTGGCCGTACAAACCCGAATGGCGTCTTCAATAATATTTCTGACAAGTAAAATCACAAATACAAATGCTGCTGATATGCCTCAAATTTAATATCTTGTCTCTTGGACACAGTGCCTGAGGCTCAAAATGCGAACAAATGAGCCCTTCCCCAGGAGATGTTTATGTGCTAAATCCTGTTTTTCCTTGGCTTCGACAAACAGTGAACATCTTGGCAGTATAGTGCAAGAGATTACATGTTACATATGGGTGGCAAGGATATAATGCAGTAGAAGGAGGGACCGTATCTGTTCCTGATGAAAGCAGAATGCTCAGTGTTGTGCCATTAGGCATGTGAAATGCACCCCACACCAGCCTCCCGG
This sequence comes from Rhynchotus rufescens, assembly GCA_032273925.1. Classification (NCBI taxonomy): domain Eukaryota; kingdom Metazoa; phylum Chordata; class Aves; order Tinamiformes; family Tinamidae; genus Rhynchotus; species Rhynchotus rufescens. Next base: position 13,710 of record JAVCKT010009740.1, on the reverse strand, counting down.
TTGAAGCTGATGCTCAGGGGTGCTTGTGCAGGCCTGGGAAAGCTTAAACCTCAGTGCACGTGTAAATTGGTGGGCAGATGGGACTTGATTTACCTTGGCTGGGGCTTATTAATACATGATTTGCTTATTTTGATATTCCTTTGCTGCCTCCTTGCCATACTGCCAGCAGTTCAGGACTTGAGCAGATAAAACATTAGTTAAAAATGGCAAACACTGAATTGAAAAAATAGCTAATGTAAAATAGTGTCATATTTTTACATTCTTCAATTGGCTCTCTAGGGGCAGTAATTTGCAGTTTGCTATAGTGGCTAAGGTCTATATTTACAGTGATTTTTTTTCGCATTAGAAGGGGGACATCGCTTTACACTGAAGTTGCTTTTCTTACTTTCCATCCCAATAAAACTCCCACAGATGAAAGCTTGTCTCACGTAAAAGATCTGTTGAAAAGCTGTTTCTATGGACATAAAATCTGACATGATGATAATCTGAAACTGCTCACTCTTCAAGGATGACAAAACTCCAGGAACTTCAAAGCAAAGAAAGAACTGCCAGAGGGGAAATTGTAATTAAAATTAGATAACCTGTATGAAAAGCATCCAATTTGTAGTCTATAAAAGCATTTCAGAACCACAGTTCTTCAGCCCCAGGACCAGAGCTGTAATAATTATCTCAAGACTTTCACACTGGAATCAAAACATGTTAATTTGTTAATGAGTCAGTATGTAGCAGCAAGGGAAAGATTCTGACAAGGGAATACAAACATATAGACTGCATTTCTATTTTTAAACAAATGCATTGCTTAAATCAAATTGAAATTTGGGGTGCTGCAAAAATGTCCCATCCCTTCCTGTGCATGTGCTTTTGAACTGAGCCAATGGGCCCATTCGCTTAGTGTGATGGCTGAAACCTTGAATGTAGGTGAGAAGGTTGATTTCTTCTTGTTTTCTCCCTTTGCAGAATAGAGCACATCTACTCTCTGGTCTGTAAGAGCTAATCCTTTAGCCTGGCTCTTCTCCAAAGTGACTGTGCTCTTAGTCATCGCAGGCCCTCCCATCAGGGCAGAGACCGAGGCTTCCCTGTTACTGTGCCAACACCGTGCATCAAAAATATTATTTCCAGTTAATTACTGTATGCTTCAGATTAGGAGAGGATTAAGGATGTCTTTGAGAGTTTGGGTTGTTGAGGGGTTGGAGGGCAGAAGTGCAGTGGGGGAAGTTGAATGGAAGGAAAACTCCAAAGAGAAATAATAAAAAGCAGGACTGAGGTGGCAAGAGAAATCAGAAGATGGGGAGGAGGAGGTGAGGAAAATAAAGAATAGCTTTGAGGGGAAAAAGTAGGAGACTACTTTTTATTTGGTCAGTAAAATCTGGGATCCAAAGGTGCATCCAAAACTACCTGCATTTCATGCATCTCAGCTCATTTAGCAGCTTGCAATATTGTGCTCAGGGAGGACCCTGCCTTTACACATGGCTTTTGCTTGCATTATATCATTTTTGCTTAAGGCAAAAATATTCCAGTGATCTGATTTTCAATGCATGGAGTTTTTCATGCTTGTCTCTATTTGTGGGAGCAGTGACTCCAGGTGTTGCTATTATTAATACTGTTATGAATGCTAGTTGTGTTTTGTTGCAACACTTATCTTTCAGCCTTGCAAGCCAAGGCACTTTCTGAAAAAAGATTGTTCCGTATCAGTTGCACAAGATATGAATAACATTCTTATAGCTGGCAATTCACCTTTATCTAGGAACCATGGACTGCTGGCCTGAGTCCTGAAGGTGCTGGTGAACCCCAGGTTCGAGGATCACCCTTGTGCTGTCCTGCCCCATGCTCCACACTGTGACTTACGAGGAGCAGTTTTCTCCAAGACCAGGAAAAAGCAGGCAGGAATGCAGCCTGCTCACTGCCACTAGAAGCACCCCTTCTTACCCTCCCTTTGCCATTCTTTTTCATGTATTTTCCTTTGTGATCACTAGCATCGATTGTTTTCAATGGAATTTAGGCAACTGTCTGTGGAAGATCTGGGATTTCCTCTCACTGGCTATGAGCAACCAGGGGTAGCTTGATTCCAAATCACGGTGGGACCTGAATGCCCCCACAGCTCTTCCCATGCAGACTGCCTTCCGAAGAAAGGAATACGGTCACGCAGTCTGGATGGGGTGCTAGCACAGGAGACTTGACTCAATTTAAATGGAGACAACAGTACCATACCTCAGTTAAGCCGTCATGGATTTTGTGCAATAAGATAGAAGGTGGAAGGGACTTTTGAAATACTGTCTGCTTTCTGGAAGGTTTTCATGCATCATATTCCACCTTGGTAATGCACCCTGTTTGGCATGAGTTTGATGCATGAGAGAGATGGCCATGGTTTGGCATTGTAAGTGCCCAAACTACTGAGGAACCATAAGAAGAGAGGCCATCAAGTGGGTCTTCCATACAATAAATGACATAGAGAAATATCAATAGTTCTCATAGCATGCAGTAGAAACTCAAATAACATGACGAAGACATGCAAGCAATGTCTAGCTTGCATGCTAGACAGCAATGTCTACCTACATCAAAGAAGATGATTTAAATTATGCCTAACCAGGGATAAATATGTATTTTTCATTTATTATTTGATGTTCTGATCTGTCCTGGGAAGAGATACTCAATGGGGCTTTTTTATCAATCATCCTTCTGTTCCACATAAAATGTGGAGGGTCGTACCAATCTCCTGAATCATTCACTAAGCAGCATTGTTTGGGTTTGGTTTAGGATGTTTCTCAAATTCAAGTTGAGGCTGGTTTGATGTTTTGCTCTTCAAAGTTATTCACCACCCAGCCCTTTTGTGGCTCCATGGAGTTCAGAAGTTGGCACTGGAGCCATGTGATGTATTTGAGCTTTCACAATAGCAGCCAAACAAACTAATCTTTTCCAAAGATGCAATGTGGAAGACTATTGCGCCTTCTATTTTTATGGCAGTATTTTTGCTTTATTTCATACTCAAACTCTAAGCCTCATTCTCTGCCATTTCCTTGCCTAGGATCCAGAACAACTCCCTACATGCTGAAGCAATAATATGATACCTTCTAATACTAGTCCTACAGTCCAGGGCAATATGCCAGGTTAGGATTTTCCATGAAAAATTCAGACTGACCGACAACCTTACCAGCCTTCTCTTTTCCATGGTACCTTTCATTTGAAGGTCACACTGTGGAATACTCACACTTTAATTAAAAAAGAAAAAAAAAAAAAGTAGAAATGGAAACATGGAGCTGTGCCTCATGTTCCAGGCTGCCAGTGTCAGCTGATCCATGTTACACAACATAAATGATGGGATCATTGGAGCTAGAGAACAGTGATAAATAATATTGAGCTCTTTTATAGTGTTGCCTATTTGAGAACAAACATTAACCACACAAACATTCCCAGCCAAAACAAAAAGGTACCATCTTTACAGTATAAATCATGAGGCAATGTCCCTGCTGAATTATAGGAAAATCCAAGGACTGCTTTCTTTGGATTGTCTCCATTTTAATTGTAGCAGACTATGCTTCGTCCATGGGGCCAGAATTCCTATTTCACAATGACATTTTGTCCCTTGCAAAGCCAGAAGTAACTGTGGCCCCAAACATTTGTAGCATAAGTATTTGCACGAGTGTTTCCATTCTCAGTAGCTTAGACTCATGGATGAGCAGGAAAACATGTAGGATAAATCAGCTCATTCCAGTGTGAAAGGATAGGAAGCTCTTCCCCATTGCTTAGCCATGGTGGGAGTCCTGAGCTAAGCTCAGGTGCCACGTGGTGTTTGTAGGAGGCACAGGATGCAGCTGTGAATCCACAGTGGGCTGAAGGTGAGGTATGGCTGTGGCAAGCATCTTAAGTCTTTTGCTTTGCTCTCAGGCCAAAAGTGTTACCTCGGGAGGAGGTAAAATAAGCAGTCATGTTAATTGTGACCTTCCTGGTGGTCTGGACCATATGGAGCACTGTCAGTGGGAGTTTGTCTCTCCTGGTTTAGCTAGGCGTTTGTCTCAGCAATGAGGCTGTGAAGACCGTGAGGTCTTGGGATGGGCCTCCACCAGACACTCTGGATGCAGGGACAGCCTGGGCTCCTCAGAGCTCTCCAGGAGCCCTGAGCCAGCACCAGGGCCAAGTGCGGCCCTGGGCCCAGCCATCGGCTTCCGCACAGCACATGGGTAGCTCCAAGAGCTACCACAGTACAAAGACTGGGTGAATCTCTCTCCTCGTGAATCACCTAAAATGGAAAATACTGCTCTTCAATAAGAGATACCATCAGTCTGCAACCAGCAAAACTTTGTCAGTACAAGAATGAGACATTCTCCTTAATCCTGTCCTTGCTGAAAGAAGTTTATTCAAGTATTTATCTAACCTTGTATTTAACCAGGAAATCCAGCTGAGTTAATCACTTTCTGCCAAAGAAGTATTTGGACACTTATCTGCCATGACATTTTTTAGTGATTCTGTACACTCTGACCATGCTTTTAATGGTCTAATCATACCCTGAAAGTGCCGCACATTTTTCAATGACGGTTCCTTCAGAAAATCAAAGAGCATTGCGATCAGAGAGGGTTTACAAAGATGTTGTGCGCTATTTGTAGGGGTGACGCCTAAAGATGAAAGACCAAGGAGCTCTGCTTCACATGCTCCACAGGGACCTTTTCTCTTTCCATCTACGTTCCTTTGCTCATATACTGCTCCTTACATCTTTAACCTGAAGAAACAGTCTCATCTACTGAGATTTCAAACAAGAGGCTACTGAGATTTCAAACAAGAGGCTTCAAACAAGAGGCTAGCCATAACCGCTAAGAATTTGCTCTCTTAATGTTCTATGTGAGAACGCTTTGCTGTGTGCCTTTTAATAAAAGGCCAGATACTCCCTGTGCACACATGCACGTGAGCACATTTGCTTTGTAATGAACTCACGGCAGGATGATCTAACGGGATTAAGAAGCTTTGTTTTCCTCAGAGGGGGAATTACATTGGATAATATTGGTTGCAGGACTCCAGAGCTGCAGTCGCTTTGGTGAAGGCAGCAAACAGTCTCGAGGATTCAGCGACTGTGATGGAAAACCCAACCAAAGGGAGCAATGAGTTGGGTGAAGCTTTGCCGATGAAAAGCACTGCCTGGTCTTAGTACTCTAATGGCCTCCAGCCCAACAGAGAGCAAGTCTCAGGCCTCAGTTTCCCTCAGGTTCAACATTGCTCCATTGCCCCAGGCCTACGTTGTTCCAGTTGCCTCCTTTTCCGCTCAGAAATGCAGGGGACAGGTCCCAAAGCCAGAGCGCAGGCAGAAGTGGCCACGGGATGGTGGGAACAGTGGGTGGTGCCACTATGAGGCAAATTATCTTCGCGTTGGCCCAAGGAGATTGAAACCAAGCGTGTGATGGCGGCCTGCAGAAAGCAGCCCCACACGCAGGCAGAGGGAGCCTCCCCCTGCACGGCAGGCCGTGCTAAGCCAGGCCGTTAGGCTTTAATAAAGTGTGGCCAGCGCTTTAATAAAGTGTGGCTAGTATATAATCCAACAGGCTTTTACAATTAGTGCAGAAACAAGGACAGGAACTTCATTAACGCTTTACAGGGGAAAGAAAGCTGTGCTACAGGCGAGTGATATATTGCTGTTGTGACTGTAGGTGTCCCGCGTTTAAGAAAACAAGGAGAAATCCCAGGGAAGGGAGTAATTACGCTGTCAGCAAACGTGTTTGTTTTAGCAATGCACGAGCCTTTTCCAAGTCCAACAGCGGCTGGGAGCTGGCGTCTCACCGCAGCGCAGTGCTGGGACCGAAGGTGTCTGCATAAAAACAGCAAGGGATGCGAGGCCAGAGACAGAGCTCCTGCTGGTCCAAAAAAATAAATAAATAAAGGCAGAATCGCTTGCAAAATGTGTTTTCCAGGCAGCTGCAAGAACCCTTGGCAGGGCTGCGCTTACCGCTCTTAAAGCGGAGCTTCTCCGCTTTGATAGAGCGCAGGTGAGGGATCTCTGGTGCGCTGCGTGTCAGGCAGGATTAGTTGCTTGGCAAATTATCAAAGCCAACTGATAGCAAAACAAGTTGGGACTCTCCTACAGTGGCAGTTTAAAACTAGGTGTAACTTCACCCAAAACAAATGGATACAGCGGGGGTGTGAGGGGACTGCCTAACACATTAACCCCTTTGTTAACTTGCAGGCGCACTACACCGCTTTGCAGAATTTAAGGAGGTCTTACAAAACTTGAAATGATGCTGGGGAGCTTTCAGTAAAATTGCTTTGCAGTAGCATGAGGATAGAGTTTGGGAACTGGGGAGAAAAGGAGGAAGAGGAGGTCTGTCGCAGATCCCCAAGGCGCGCAAGTTCGTGCACAGTAAAACACATATAGCCTACTTTGGAGCGTGCAAAGGCTGCTCCTGCTGTCCAGGAAGGATATTTCAAAGGGTTCTGCTGAGGATGTAAAACCTTTCATTGAATCAGTGCACAGAGTTTGAGAGAGAGATTTTTTTCGTGCTGTTTTGAATTAGACCAGCTGGGGCACCACATGAGAAATCCCCATGCTAACAGTTATTAATTCATCCAAATAGGCAATATGCTGGATATCTCTGTCTGTCAAAACACAGACAATCACACAGAGCCTCACAAATGTGGGCTTTATCCTCAGCTGTCCTCAAACAGCTTTCCCATTTTGAATTTTTTCTCACTGTACCAGGAAATACAAACAGTTTTGTAAGCACGCAGTGAGCACATGTCTTCATTTGGCATCCCAGCTCCCCCAACAAGATCATGCAGTTGGTGAAAACACGGAGAGCAACCAGTTTTGTAACACCACGCATGGAAAAACCAGGCATGCAAAAGTGGATGCTGGGCTGAAAATGCAGCTTGTCAAGGGTAATGAAAGAGACAGGAGGCAATTAAAAAGGAGAAAAGTGACAATCTGACAACATGCTCAATTAATGTAATCAGATTTCACATTTGCTTCATGAAAGTAGTAAATCAAAGCATATAGTGGGAATGATATGAAATTTTTAATATTAAAAACTATTCTCATTATATGCAAAGGGAGAGAATACCAGAAATTTTCTGTCTGTTGCCAATCATTAAC
>JAVCKT010009738.1:19668-30712 GCA_032273925.1 Rhynchotus rufescens | reverse complement strand
GCATCACTCTGCTCTTGCCCTTTTCTTGGGCTCTTTTCTAAATATTGGCTATAGTCAATGGTAGATATATATATATGTATATGTATATGTATATATATATATATATATATATATATATAAAATCTCTAGGAGAATCTTTTCTTTTCTCCAACTTCACCACTTTTCTGCATCCGACCAGTGGGAAATCACTACTATCCGCGTGCCAGTGAAGTTCTCCAAAGCAAGCTGGCTGCCGGCAATGAGGATTACTGCAAAGAACGTGGAAATGCAAACAATTTATTTAGGGTATATTCAAAGCAAGATCCAAAAACTCCCACAAGGCCACAACTGGAAGACAGCACATGATGGGCAGCATCGCATTAAATAAATTTTCTGTAGCAAACTGGGCTGCCGAGCTGAGCGTGGCCACGCTGCGGGATCCCAGCTCCCCGTGGTGGGGTTGGCGGGATGCGCTCGAGCTCCTTTGGCAATCAAAGTTGCTGCGTTTCCCTCCACAGATCAATTTTTATAACTTTAAAACAATGAAAGGCGCAGTAATGTATTATAAATTCAAATCACCCAGCATGATCTTAACTGTGCAGATGCAAAGGTCATTAAATAATGTCATTCTTAGCCATATGCCGTGGGGAGGTATCTATCACATATCATTTAGTATTCGGATGGAAGGAAAAATGATTAATTCTTACTGTGCCTTGTATGATTCACTTATTAATGTTTCTTGCAGGACAATCTGGGCTTGATTTTTTTTTTGGCTAATGCATACTGGAACTAAGCTTAGTGTTTTTGTTTGAGGACAAATTAGTAGCATACATTAGCTTGTGCCAGTTAAATATTTTAGATGTAAAAATCACTTATGAGACAACTATTTGGGCTTTTATTCTTTTCTGTGAGGCATCTGAACTCAATACCCCAAGTAATAAGGTAAGTTAGGAAAGGAAGAAACTAGATGCTAGAGGAGATCATATCTGATGATCAAGGTCCCAAATGACCTGTCTCAGCAATCATACCATGTCCTTCTAGCAAAGACCAAGCTTGGAAGCTCGTTCTTAATGGAAAAGCCAAAGTAACCTCCAAAAGGACTAAAAAATGATCTACAGAATATGTTTAGGCCATTAAGAGTTATTTTAGAGAAGGAAAATACTGGAGACCCCTTGTAGGGACGGACATTCTGCAAGGTGCTTGTTCTGCACACACAGATCGATTCTGCTGCAGCCCAAATGGCTCAGGAAGGAAACTGGGAATTTGCACATTCAATTATTTCTCTATTTCTTGCCAGAAAATGGCTCCTATGTTCCTGGGCTGCTTCGGCCATAATCAGGCTGGGCTTCGTTTGCTTATTTCTAAACCGTAACTAAATACACGCACAGTTCTGTCGGAAACATTTTAATAAAAGCAAATGGGCAATAAAATCCCTCTAATAGGTAACTGCAAGCAGCCCAGTGAAATACTAGTGAGGCAGGAACCAAAATAAGCCGCTTCTGACAGTAAGGCAGAAATGTTTGCCTGGACATAAAGTGCAAGTGTGTAGGACTAGTCATGATGAAGTCACCTTTTGGGCTCTCTTCACCATGAGCACATAGCTTAGGTTGTATTTTTCTAGCAAATAGGAGTTTTGTAACAGTATTAAAGATAATTCTTTATTCTCAGCCTGCATATCCTAAAGTGGTAGATGCAGCAGCCTGGAAATATGTAGCAATTAGGCCACCTGTATGGTGCAAATCATTTACAGAAACAATGTTTTTTACACTTCATTAATGTTCAGGTAGTTTGCGGCAAAACGATCTTAATTAAAATTCTTTTGGACAATTACCCTGCGACATGGAAATACAAGTGAAAACTTTATTTGCAATCAGAAGTGCAACCAGAAATGAATTTAAATTAGTCAGAAATAGATGCTCTGTTTGGATTTTCTGTTTGTCACTAATATCTTTAATTGGAAAATCTGAATGTCCTCTCCCATCAAGGGAATGACATTTTCTTTGAGGTCTTATCAAAAACAAAATCACTTGTATAGAATCTCAGAAAAGGCATCTGTAGATGTGCTCACATTAACCTGTCTGAATTTTTTTGAGTTCCTTGTCAAAATTTTCTATTCTTTTATATTTCTTCTGTACTTTACCCAAATCCTGATTAGACCACTAGGGAGGCAATGAGGATAATGCTCCCTTTGTTTTTAATCAGTATTTTTCCATTGTTAACCATCAAACTGAAAAAAAAAAAAAAAAAGCTTTTTGCTGCATTGTTTTAATCAATATATTAAGTTCTGTGTCAGTAAACATATATTTTCACAGCTACACTGGATAATCACTACTGTCAGCTTCCTTGGAGAAGAATCAAAATGATATCCCTCCAGATGAAACAAATCAGCAGTGCTTCCAAATCAGAATGTGTTGAGTTTCTCCTAGCAAGTTGCCTCATGCATCCTTTGAAATACTTCCCGTTCCTTAAATCAAATATGAGCAGAAGAGCAAGGAATGTCAGCCTGAGCAAAGCCTTCAGAGAAGAGGAGGAGCCTGGTTATTTGCAGCACGTTCAAAATCTGTGATGGAGAAAAGTTGTGGCTGAGGTTATTGAAGGGGGACCGAAGGAGGAAGCGGCTGGACGCAACCTGCTCTGAAAATCAGCACAAACAGCTCGTAGGAGAGGAGCTGCAGAGAAGTGGCAGGGCTGGCCATGGTGCAGCCTTGGACGTGCTGCTTTAAATCAACAATCATCACAAATGCTTGCAGCAGCTCAGCTTTTTGCAGGGCAACCTGTAGGCAGCAATGCTGACGTTTCTGGTGATGATGTGTCTGATGCCCCTGCAGTTCTCGCTTTGGCCCAAAACATCAATAACTGGTGTGACCAGATGATTCAGAGAGTGACTAACCATGCATAGGCACAAGAAATAATGTTTTCTGTTCTTTTTCCGTACTGCAGCTGACAGAGAGCGACATCTGAGTCACTACAGCCACTGTGGCTATCTGATTTTATCAATGTGCAGAGTACTTTGTACGACAGGCAATTCTTATCTCAAAAAACCAAAAGATTGTCAGGGATTTGGATGCCGCATTTTAATACTTCGTGCATTTCTAAAAAGAAATGTTGAATTGCTTGGAGTTGCTGTAAATGTTTTATCCTGAGTTTTTGCAGATATCTCACACTCACGATGTACATGGAACACGGCAAATAACAGCTTTTCCAGATGCGAAGGCTTTATTTCCACAGCCCAGGATTTCAGCCTCTTGTTGCCTGAGCAGAGCACTGACCCCTCGCGCTGCAGTGACGCTCTCTAAGGCTGGCTATCATAACGAGGTAACATTTCAGCAGCCGCGTGCCCATCGGTGCAGCACAGCTGCATCCACATTTTCCTCCTGCATCCACATTTTCCTCCTGCCCGTATTTTTTTGAATCTTATGTTACTTTGCAATGTCTGAAGTTCAATCTCATTTGTGTTGCTAATGTCCCTGTTTTCCTCCTTGCTGTATTTCTAATCTCTTAATTTCATCTGTGTGACATTTAGTGTTTGGTCCTTTTTCCCATATCATTAATGAAGTTACTAGAACTGGAAATAATTCCTCTCTCTCGGGTGCTATGTTGGAGTGGCCGTGTTTGCGAGCTGTACACACGTGACATGGTCTTCTCCCCGGTGGCTCTCAGGGAAGGGAAGATTCTTGCAGCAAAGAGCCTTGAGAGAAATCCATGGCATGATTTTTGGAGCAGAAGGAGGAGGAGCTTGGTCCCCATATGAGTATTTATCGTTAACAGTGTCTCAAGTAGTAAAGGTCTTAGAAAAGTTTGTTCCCTCTTATTTCTTGACATTGCTGTGTGTATTGCACTCCTTTTTTGTTAATATAACTATCTTTTGTGAACCCTTAAGGGTCACGAGACTCTTAAGAACACTTAATTATAAGCTGCTATCATTACATCAAAATATCACAGAACAGGACTTTCAGCAACAGACCACAGTCATTTAAATGCAAGTTTCTAAATAATATCTCTTCAATAAAGGCTAATAAAGTAACCCTGTGAAATTCTGATGTCCTACTTGACATTTCTCAGCTGTGTAGAGCACTTCCTTCAGGCCTGGCACACTGAGCAAAGTTCCACAATGCCTTTAGTATTAATAGCTACCCTATGTGAACACTGTTTCAGTTACCACGTTGGTTATGGTATTAGGATACAGACTGTGTTATCCCAGGGGCTCTACAGAAAGTACCTGCTGAGCATCTTGATGGCAATGCAGCATCGCACCTCCACAAGGACGGGGAGCACAAGAGCCCTGTGTTCCTCAAAGGCCGAACACAAAATGTGCTCGTGCCTTATATAACCGCCAAAGCGCTGGAATTTGGGAGGTAAGAATGAGAACTGGAAATGGGGTCACAAGAGAAAAGACTGAATATAACGAGCAACCTGTTGAACCGCCTGGCTGCCTAGGAGGAATTGGCAACTTTGCAAAGCTCACAGCTTCAACTTCTGCACTGGAAGTTGTGATTACAGGGATAACTCTGAAACAGTCAACTATAACTTAGTTATAAACTAAGATAGTTAAGGCTAAACAAGAAAGAAGAAAAGGTTCCTGTGCTGCAGATCAGGAACTTCTGGAAGTAGCTAAAGCCATTTACAGCAATCTTAATACTACCAGAACGTTGCTGTCTCTTGTTAGTTGCCCTGAATTCCACTGGATAATCAGGACTAAATTTTAAGAAAGATACATCTAGATACTGATTTATCTCAGCAACTGAAAAACTTACAGAAAGCTGGGAAACTGTATAGACATAAAAAGAGTATCAGCAATTAGAGTCATTTTTTATTATATCTAATGCATTCTGCATGAGGAAAAGGAAACAAAAAAGTATTGCTGTTTTCATTTTGAAGTGAAATAAATACAAAGAAAAAGTGGCTTATAAAATTTGAATCACAATGTTCTTATGAAACTGCAGAAAAAAAGAGAACTTCTTGCAGTGCTCTGCTGGGCGTTACATAGGATGGCTCATTACATCTCTCAGTTTGATTCAGGTACTTGCCAGACACAGTTGTTAAAATGCTACTTTTTATTGCTGCTGTTTAGGTTTTGATTTTAATTCCGACTGCTGTTCTGCCAGCACTGCTCCAGTGCATCCAGGAGCCCTTCCTTCAAGAGGAACTGTGGCTCCAGCACCAGTAAGCATCATTTCAAGTCTCTGTCTTGAAAGTCTCGGTTTATAACAGCCCAAGGAAAGTACACGGATGCTGGAGGTTAATCCATTTTGGGAGGGGGATTTTCCAGTGTGCAATAAGGTCTGGGCTGTGGCTGCAATCTTGGATAAGTCTGTGATACTCAGCAATCAGAGCAGCGAATACTGATATGCTATTAGATATTTACTTTTCAGGTTTTAACAAGTTTTAAAGCTAAATGCAGTGGATTTAGGAGGAAAATGGCCTTCTGGAGTGCTAGGAATTAAGTACTTGGGTTGAATTAGTGAAAAGCAAGGGATCGTCGCTACTGCTTTGCACTTGTGTGGGTCTTCAGCCTAACACCACCTTAAAGCAAACCACATTTAAAGTGCTACTGAATGAAGCTACTGATGTTTATATCTATCTTGGCCTGGTATAAATTATCCTTCAGTGCTAAAGGTAATGAAGTAGCAACCCATGAATTATAAACAGGAGGGGAATGGAAACCTCTTTTCCCTGTGTGTATTTACTCAGCCTGCATTGCCACTGCATCTCCTGATGTATGGACAGCCCCTCACAATGTCTCTCGTAGGCTGCCTCTGCTTTTGCCACCATACAGACGGGACCTGAGATATCACGAGGTTACACGGCTCGTCTGACACGACAGAGGCAGCCTGGAGCATTTGAGCCTCAATACAGAGCCTCAGTCACAAAATGATCTTGTAAAATAACTTCGCCAGGGACCCGGGAAAGTCAAGGTGCAGGAAAGGAGATTAATACTTCAATGGAAGAAATACCAAATGCTTTTTGTTGAGTTTATCAGATTACGGAAAACTAGAAGGAGAAATCTGCCAGAGCAGTGTGTGAATGTGTCTCCTCAGCTTCTCCTTTGCAACTGCATCATCCCCCAGTCTGCGGAGGTCCTAGGCAAGCACAGACCAAATCCCATGCTCATCTGCCCGATCTGGTAATTGAAACTGCAAATATCGCATTAGGACGAGCAAATCCAGGACTGCATCTGCATTCCCACATGCCCATGACTGAAAGACTCTCTATCACGTGCTAAAGCTGTGGCCACGGCTGTTTGCCAGCATTTCCCCTTGTAGATTTGGACTGCTTTGCTAAGCAAGAGAGTGATGTGCACTAAAAGCCTGGATGGAAATCCTAGCCAAGATGCCATATTAATATATATGTAAACATTTGCATTTGGGTGACCCTTTAAGCCAACAGCACTTTAAGGAAGCCAAGTGGAAAATACCACCAAATGGAGATATGGATGTTTTTAGCCTCGTGCTGGTGTGTCTTACCTTTAGGTGCTCAAGATAAGGAAGTATTAACTCGTGGTGCAAAAGCAGTGGAGGAAGGAAATCTGCTTTGACTGTTAATCATCACTTGCCTTTTTTTATTACTTCAAAGTTAAAATTATGATTAAAATACATAAATGGGTGAATTTTGTGTCAAAGGAAGTGATTTTTTTTTTACCAAAAGTAAAAAAGCTACAAGATCATAGTTCAGTGGAACCGGCTCTATCAATTATCTTATTTTTAATTTCAGTGTGTGAGATAATGGGATCTCTAAGTGCCTTACAGCCATTGTAAGAATTTCTATTACATCTTTTACATAACTTGATGCATCCATTTGGAGAAAATGGAGCATAACACACATCGTCAAGGATTTTGCTTTCTAAAGTACAACTCCAACCATTGCAAGTGCAGGATTCATTCTAGAAAGATGTTTTAGAGGTATAAAATAGGGGTCTATCTACATATGGAGCCTCCTTAGATACTTAAGGTGGTCTTATAGGAATAGATACCCTATACAAATGTATTTATTTAAATCACGCTGGTCTAGCTACCATTAACAAACTACCATTACAGCAGTTACACCAGTGATTCATTTTCAAGCAACTCTTTCCTCCTGCTCCATCCTTCACTATGTTCGCCACTCTCAGACCTCACGGGGCTTTCAAACAGCAAGACTAACTTCTTTCAATGAGAACACGAAAAAACTGCATGGATAAAATCTGGCCAGGTATTTTCTGTGCCTCTGCAGCACAGGGGTAGCAGTGTTATCCCTTCTGCCTCCTCTCTAGGCTGTCATTGCAATGTACAGCTTTTTTGCTTGTCTATTTGCTTGTCTACAAGGGCTTGCAAGAGCCCTTGTAAAATGGGGCTCTTACATCAGCTAAAACTTTGTTATTGTGCAATTTATAAATGTTTATAAAAGTCATAAGATGGAAAAAAAATGGTAATGAGCAAGCTTCACTATCAATTAAATTCTATATGTGGTTTTTAGAACGTTTATTAATTACAGTTGCATAAACTGCTTGCTAGAAACTAACAAGCAGTGTTTCTTCCTGTGACATTTGAAAAAATCAGAAACTGAATCCCAATAACAGCTGTTTCCTCTAAAACAAACAGCTGTTTGGCACAACTTTAGTATACATATCCATATATTATGTATAATAAATATACACATTTGTGCACAACAGTCTGACTCTTCCAATTAGCCACTCAGGTGAATAATTGTATTGTCCTCATTGGGATTGTAATGGGGCTACCATATGAGTATCCAGCTGCTTCCCTTGCTTTTAAGGAAAGAAGTACAAATCTTCAGCCTTAGTTCCCACTTTTATACCAGATTTTCAAAAGAGCTTCACCATCCAGTGTAGTGAATATTACATACCCATTTAATATCCATTTATCCTGTTGCACCAAGGGATACTAAACCAATTTATGAAAGCAAACCCACATGTACAGCTCCCGGAAAGCCCTTTTAAAGATTCCCAGAATGTTGCAGGAGAAATCTGGTTTTCTCACCAAGAGCTGAACTATTCTTTAGCTTAAATTTACATGCCGAAAAGATGTAAAAAAAAAAAATTAGTTGTCTTTTGAGCTGCATATCCACATATGTGACAGGATTGTACTCTGTGCTGAGGTCCTAGTGACAGCAGGGCCACGTGAAGAAGGGATGCGGCTGTGTCACCTTCTGTCTCAGAGCATCTAATGGAATAAAGGGCTGAAGCTCTCTTTTCCTCCCTCATTATTGTCCAAATAATGAGCATATTGGCTTTGGTGCTAAGCTAATGCAGTTCTCAGAATAACTTCAAATAAAAGGAAAAAAGTGCAGGCAGCAAAGAGCAGGAGAGTGAAATTTGAGTTATGAGGACAATATGTTTATACCTTGCTGCCATCCCTATGTAAAGTAGCGTCATGAGAGAGATTCTGCTTCCTGCTAAATTACATAAAAGTCAGGAGTCTCATTTAGTTCTTATTATTTTTCAGTTAACTGTTAATTAAAGGGAAAAAAAACAGCACCAGAAAAAAAGTTTCCCGATATTTTTTCATCTTTACTTTCAAGAAAGGAGATGTATTGCACAGGAGAGAGTAATTTCCAAGACAACTTTACTTTTAAAAAGAAATAACCCTAGAAGCAGAAACATAACAATGTTCTGTATCCCTTCCCATTTTGCTGTGATGTGTTTATTTACCCCAGCTGCCCATGCAATTTTCCCCTGCAGATATGGCACCCATCTTCCTGACTCCGTGTTAAATAACGTAAGACAGGGTGGTTCACTCAGCACCCTCCTCAAATGGGGCACTTTAATAAGGAATCAGCCCTATCAGTGTTTTAAATTAATACACTGAATGATCAGCCAGATAATAATTAAACTAATGTGCCCAAATTTCTTGGTTTTGCTATAATGGAGGAAGGTATTAAAAGGGCTGCAGGGAGATCACTGGATTAAAAAAGAAAAAAAAAGTCTTAATCATCACCACAGATCCTCCTCAGCTCTGCTGTAGCACATAGGATTTAGGAACACTCATTTAGGTTCCAGCTGATGCAATTTTGGGCACTTGGTCTCTTTCTGTTATTTGGTGGTGATGAAGAAAATTCTTATATGTGTTTCACACCAACTTCCCCACTGATTGGTCTTTTGTTACTTTTATAATGGAGTGATATATGGTTTTAGAAAAGAATTTTTTAAAAAGGTTTTGTTCAGAATTTCTTCTGCCTACAGACAATAAACATTAGGGCTGTGCTTTTCATCTTCATCTGTGGTTCACGGTACCTATGAAAAGAATATTTCCCTGCTGTGTATGTGTAATGTTTGCCAGTTTCCAGAATTTGAAAAGCTGCTGCTTCAATATATGCTTTCCACCCAAAAATTCTGTGTATGTAAGTCAAAAAAGCAGGAGAGTATTCTTTCAATGCTATGGCATATCATTTATGCAACGGGAATTAAATAACCAGTTATGGAGGTAATAAATAATTGTAATTTTAAGGAAATTCTTCACAGAAAAAAAAATCATATTAGAAGCTGTGGGGTTTCTCATTGGAATTAAGCTGATTTCATGCACACAGGATGCACTTTCTTATACGAAAGTGCAGAGAATTTAAGCGAGATTCCTGTAATGGATTGCTTGCTCTGCATTCCTGGTAGGTGTAGTGGCAGACTGGTAAAGTGACATAACAACTATTTGCAAGTCTACATGCTGTCTGATGTTACTAAGGTAACTAAATTGCACAGTGATCTGCTTTGAAGTCTCTATGAAGATAAAGCGGTCAGCGCTGCTGCACTCTGAAAATGTCAGGTATTGACCCTTTTCCATATTACTTAGAATCTAATGAGAAGCTGAAATCATTTGGTCACAATATTACAGATAGCTATGAGAACTGTAATATTCCGTATTTTTGCCTTGCCAGTCCTGCCTTTTTTTTTTTTTTTTTTTTTTTTACATATTTTTTAAGACCAGCTGAAATGGAATAAGAAGAAAATATCAGTCTTTGGTTGAACTTCACTGTCACTTGAAACTTCTCTGAGAAAGGTGATGGAGGAACGTGCTTCAAAACCACTTCTGCAGCCTCCCAGTGATAGACCAGCCTGTACTGTGGTGTGATACTAATATTCATATAATAGCGAGGATGAAAATCCGCACTGCAATCGTCTAAGTAATGAGCCAGGCCGTTAAATTTTTGAAAAGCCACTGTCTTAATGCACAGTATCCTGGGCAGATTGCACACCCCCACTGCTAGTCCTTACAGCATCTTCCAACGCAGGATAACTGTTAACACCCACAGCAAATCCTGTACTGGCCTTTTTCATGCCCAATGGTATAAAATGGTCTAGCTGCATTATTTACACAGGCAGATTGCTTTTTCTTTCCACTCAGATTCTCTTTGAAATTAGAGTTTCTAAGGAAACACAGGACCCCTTACTGGAGGTGCAGCTAAGCGCCACAGCAAGCGCTCAGAAGGGTCTGGAGGACTATTAAGGTTGTCCTCCCTGACTACCCTGAAGACCAGGAAAACTGTTTGTCCCTCGTTTGCCACCTCTCCACACTGCGGCAGCCTCTGTTTCCTGCTGCAATGACTCAGGAAAACTTGGCTCCAGACACCTTGGGAAGTGCTGGATATCGGAGGCGCTCTCTGCCCTGACAGGGACTCCTGTCCTCCATCTTGTTTCCTTCTGCTGTCTTTTATAAGAGGAAGTGCAGGAGATGCGTCTGGGGGGCGTATTTTGGCCTCTGTCACCATGACATTAACAAAGGGGGCTGCTAATCTTGGAAAATAATTTACTTAAACCGCCTGGCTGTAAGTGCCAGGCAGAGGCGCAACACTAGAGGGAGCAAGGGGAGAACCCCTCTCTTCCCCCCCCCCCAAAAAACAAACAAACAAACAAAAACCTCTCTTGCTTTTAGGAGTTTCCAACTTGAATGATTAAAAAAAAAATGGTAGATTCTCCCCCAAAGCCCTTATTGCGACTTGTAAACCCAGGATGGAAGGAAAGAGGGCGCCGATGGTGCCGAGCGCCCCACACAGGTGGCCCTGAGGCGTGTTGCCCCTGAGGCACCTCACAGTTAATGGCGCCTCCCCGCACCGGCCCTAACGGCATTAACGGCCGTAA
>JAVCKT010009738.1:4480-18402 GCA_032273925.1 Rhynchotus rufescens | reverse complement strand
CCCGCAACGGCCCTAACGGCATTAACGGCCGTAACGGCCGCGGGGCTGCAGGGAGCGTCCTCAGAGTTAGCACCCCGCAGTAATACGGGACAAAGCTGGGGTGATTTATTTATTTATCAGCTTATTTATTTATTTTTCCCAGTTGAGCTAGGCACAGCTGGTTTCGTTGGTCTTGGAGGTGCCCCTGTAATTCTTCTGGCAGCTTCCCTGTAATTACTGCTTTGCCAAACCTGTAGGAGACTCTCAGCTTTTGGAGCCACAACAATTGTAAAACAAAACAAAAACAACAACAACAACAAAAAGGATAAATAAAAACAAGAAAAAAGGCCTACATGTTAAAAGAAGTGAAATGCTGCAACACAAATATGGCCCACAGAAATCTTAGATTTCGGTTCCCACATCAAGTGTCTTGTCTTAATATTGAAAATAAAAAAAGTCAAAAAGAACAACATGCTTATATGAAAAGGACAAATGAAGGGAAAACATCTTTTCTGACTCCTGAGTAGGAAGATGTTACACTGCATTCCCCGCTATGTCTGCGCTCCCGCCTGTGTGTAGGAGTGTGTATTTGTGAAGCGGTGCAAAATAACAAGTCAATAAAAACCCTGCTAACGGGCGCCGCTTGCTCCGCACGCTGTTACCAACAGGCCAATTTGCATAGCGCCTATTTTAGAAACCTTGAAGTACTGCGAAAGCCTAAATAAGTCACAACTACTGCATAAAAACAAGTTAAGATCATTATTCACATGGATTACTCCTAAAGGATATGCTCATTTAAATTAGTTCTTGCTTACTAAATTAGCTAGGAAGAACAATCTCATGTTAATATTTAGCTGCCCAAGAGAGGTAATCAGCGAGAGAATAAAGTTATCATTAGCACAGTGCTTAATAATTTTTTAAGACACATAATGCACCAGTCTATGGAGATGGAGATGCTCCTGGCCTTTCCGTAGCCCCTTTTGCTGGACACCAGGCTGTCTAGCCATGTTTAGACATGGGATTTGTTAATAACTGATGGAAACTATTACTTGCTCTTCTTCGCATTTTTGAAAATGACTGTCCACATTTTCTTTGAAAGCACAATTTCATGAATCGATTGTATCATCCTGGAATATGACAGTCCTTTCCTTGGGCTTCTGGAAGGACTAACCACTGAGTGATAGCCCTGCAGGCACTCCAGATAACTTTCTTCACTGTTGAATTTGTTTTTTCCTTTCCTATGCCTATATTTCTGGAGAAATCTGCCTGAACCAACTGAGTTCTGTTCATCTAGCAAAGAAACAGATGCACCCAGGAAAGACAGTCTTTACCAAAGATGTTTTGCCTGCATTTAGTCCCTCTGCTTTTGGAAGGGAATGACCTCCTTCACTCTCTTATACCTCCAGAACTCAACAATTTCAACAATTTCTTTTCCTTGGTGGGTTGGATTTTTTTTTTTTTTCCTGAAACACTTGCTTAGATTCTCTCTGGCCCTGCTTAATTAACTCTAGGTTTTGTTCTCGAGCAATTGGAGATTTACAAATCTTCATAAACGTTTTGAGTTTTCTGCTATTAAAAAAGGGCAAACACCAACTTTAACAGCTCACTGGTTGTTTCTTAGGTGCTAAAAAATGCAGGATGCCTTCTCATTATCGACTGAGTTTTACCACAACACAGAGCATAAAAGCAGGCACTAACACCTCTACCTATTTAATGGATTGAGTGGTCTAATGCTGGCATACAGAGTTATTTCTGGTGCCCCAAACCTTGTAAATTCAATATAGATGTATTCTGCAATGCTGATTTGAAAAACAGTAATCTTGAAGTAGAAGGCAAGGATATCTTAAAAATAAGAGAATCTGTATTAGAAGTGAATGCTGTCTCGTCTTAAGAAGGTTTGGAAGTATGCTTTAATCTTACTGGGTTTTCTGGTCTGGTTTTCTTGGAAGAGTTTGTTCTCTTGCTGTAGTTGACTATGTCTAGTCATACCCAAATCAATGGCATTTCCCTCTGATCCCTCCCAGCTGAAGGGAGCTGCTGAGTTTTGTCCTATACAGTGTCTGAGCTACTACTGCCCATTTATTCATGAAACCTCCCTAAGCACCTCAGTAGATCTGCATGACCTGCAGACTTGTGTTTATTGTAAGGTTTTGCCCTTCTTGAATGGTCAGAGTTTCCTGAAATCCCTTAGAGCTATTTAACTGATAGGGTTTTTCAGGCAGATTGTTCCTGGGAGGTGATGATAAAAACAAACCCTTCTGTTCTGATTTACTGATAGGCTGTAGTAATTTCCCCTATTTTAACGATGCTGGACAGTAATCACGATGTGATTGTAAGCCGCGGGAGTTTTCTTTCTGGGTCTCTACTTCTGCAATAGTTGTTTGCTCTTCTACCACTTACATATCCTTATCAAAGTGGGTGAAATCAAGAAGTGCTCTTTTCAGTCATAAAGTGTTTTACAGCAAAAAGCACAGTAAAAGTGTTTAATAGTTATGGTTGAAAGGATAGGAAATAAAAAAATAAAAAAATAAAATATATTTTTAATAATGGAACAATTTGGTTGTTCCATATGTCAACTGTGGAACCCACTTCCTGCTGAGGACTGTAATTACAAAACACTTTGACCCTCTGTTGTCTCAAGGTTATGTTCAGGGCTTACTAAACATTTCTCAGTCTCTGATGACTAATGATAAATTACAGGAATTGGTCAGAGGTCACTGTCATACCCTGGCTAATAACCATAGAAAATTTAGTGCAATTATTAATTTACTTCAAAATGATTATATAGATATTAAAAAATATTTTTTTTCTTCGATGTTATGAGAGAAAAATGTTGCTGTGCAGTTGTGGACTACTGGGGAGCAGGATTGGTGCCTGCTAGCAAAGTGTAGTGATAGTTTAAGCTTCAATGTCATTGTGATCCTGTTTAGAGTGAGCTAAAAGAGACCTGCTCTCTGGATATAACAAGTATGTCCACAATTTGAATAAAGACTCACTGATTTGATCTTGGTTTAAAAACACTTTTTTTTTTTTTTTCCCCCTTGTTTGGCTAAGTTGTTCTAGTTTTGATGTAATTGGAAAAGTAAGTATTTAACTACTAGCAGGAAAAGTACCTTGCTGTCCAGTAACCAAAGTCCTAGGAAATTTTGTGCATCTGTACATAACTGCCAAGAGCTTTGGGGCGTTAGTTTTAGCTGCTCTGAAAATTTCTAACAAACAGCCCTGTGATGCTTGCTTAGGCACGAAGCAAATATCTCTGTGTTCAAAAACTGCATGTTCCCTTCTATAGAGCGATGATTTTCAGCATCACAGTACCCTGAAAAGTCATTCCTGCTGTCACAGGCTGTATGAACTCCAATAAAATCCTTGTGATCTAGAGTCAGGAGTGAATGTTTCAGCTTGTGCCCAGCCGTCAAGTGTATAAGTAGTCACTTGGAATATTTACACAAATAGGCAATTTATTTTATGCAGTTCACTTCAGTGTGTGGGTCCAAGCTGTTCTGGCAGCATTTAGAGAGCAGGAATTTTCAGCCAGTCCATGATTCCCTTTTTTCTTTTGACAGAAGTACGTTCTTTTTTTGTTTTCCCACTATTCAGAGCCTGTTATGAAAAATACTTTTAAATCAATACCAAGAAAGAAGCAATGTGCAAGTTTTTCATTTCTCGATGGTGAAGAGATGATTTGAAAACATGGAATAACCAAAAAGAGAGGACTACTGGGGTTCTTCCTCCTGACACCAACTCTGCCTGTCATGCTATTACTTCAGGGGAAAATCAGCCCAGAAATGCATCTGAAACTTCTCGTTCAGGACTTTTTTTCCGGTTATGAACTGAGATTTACCACAACACAGCAGAAAAGCAGGAAAGAAAATCTCTGCACTTGCAGTGGGTTCCACAGTCTAATGCTGAATCGCAGACTGTGTCTGATGCCCAGACATACTTGTGATCCCAAGTTCAAAGCAGATGCATGCTGCAATACTGCCTTGAAATACCATAATCTTTCGTCAATAGAATGAAATAGCACCTTAGAAATGAGTATCCGGCTTAGGGTACTTCAAAAATTACCTCAGATGTGTGAGTTTACCTTTTCCTTGTTGTTCCAGAAGTCTACATTTTGATGGTTTTTACTATTTGAATCCAAATGAAACTGATGAGTGGTCGGAGGAAGCTAATATTCGTGGCCCTTTTCTGTGAAGTTTGGGTTACTAATGGAGAAACATAAAGCACTGTAGAAGTGAGAAGTGAAGGCTGAGAGGGAGAGAACTATTTTAACTGCACCTCCTTCTTCACTTGCGGAAGGTTGTAACAAATCACCAAAGTTTTTCCATAAATAGGTTATTGCTTTGTCCAGTATTTGGATGGGTAGAAGACTCTCCTGAGGAATATTTTTCTTCTTTCTCATTGTAAATTGTCATTTTTTTTACCAGAATGGAAAGGGGAAAGTCTTAATTCGTATCTTCTTGTTTATCTAACATCTAGAGTAATAAAGGATTAGGAGCCTTTACTCCAGTTATGGATTTCTGCAGCTAGGATGAGCTGGCATGACACTGTGCCTTAAAGCAGAAAAATACTACAATATTAAATTGCTTAGGTTTACCTTCAATATGAAGAAATATTGGAAACTTATATCACCCCCGACCCCCCTTTTTTTTCCTCTGGCTTCTTGATATCCAGGAGTCAGTTTGTTATATTTCTGAGTTATCAAAGTTGAATCCGAGCCATAAAGAAAGTGTGTATGTTTCAATCCTACAGGCAAGGGTGAAATGCTGTATAAAGACAGATGATGCAAGGGCTACAGCTGCATTTTTTGGCTGCTTTGTAGTAGCTCCTCTAATAACCTGTGGGTAATTCTGGCAGTACATAATGCGAAGCCAAATCCCCTTATTTCAACAGGCATGGGAAAGCCAATTCAGCAATTCCTGACATGTGGAAGACATGCTAGATATTTTTGGGGTACTTCAGTGTGTATACAATGAATAAAAACAAAGAATAAATAACTATTATTAAAGGACCTGTATAGGTCCTGCCCACATACGCATTCTGTAAATTGGCAACAGGATTGTAAACGCAGCATCATCTGTTCTAGAAAGGAGCTCATTTATATTTTTTAAAGCTTACAGTGTTACAAATTATTATGCTCAATATTTAAAAGAATCATGAGAATAGTTTGTCCTCATCAATTATCACCAATCTTTCAGATGCTGCTTAAATTGATAAGGCATTCAGGCTCTGGGTGCAAATAAATAAATAAATAAATAAATAAATAAATAAATAAATAAATAAATAAAAAAACAAGACTAGATTGATGATGCAAAAAATATATTTGAATTAAATACATTTTAAGAGAATTCCTGTGTGTCATGATCTGATGGCAAAGAAAACATACAAGTGGGTAATGGAGAACATGCATGAGGGCACCTGGATGGATTCAGTGCTGCACCAGGACGGCCCTTGCACTGTTAGGGGTCAGTTCAGTTGAGTGAAACTCGTGTCGGCGTCAGCAGGAGGGAGACCTTGGCCTTCTGCAAGCAGGTCCTACTCTCTCCAAGAGGAGAGGGAGAAAAACAGCCAGCCAGAAGAAACTTTGTGCGTGGCTCTGCATCATATTTTTTAAACTACTAATAAAAGCTTTGGAAGGGGAAACTAATGGCAAAGTTAGGACTCCCTCTAGAGTCTGTATATGTTTTCTTCAAATCGGCACAGAGGTTGCACATCCCTGGGACTACGTTTCAGTGGAGCTGATCATCCCGGGGAGGTTCATAGAGACGGTCGTGATCATGTGTGCTCTGGGTAATGCAAGAGAACAACCAGCACCTGAATCTGAGCCCAGGAGGAAAAATGCCCTTCCAATTTCCATGGATATAGTTCACTATAGAAGTTTAAATTGTTTGAAGCGTAACATGGCTTTCTCAAACCTATTGAAGGTGTTTAGTATAACATGAATGTTTGCATAAATAAAGTGACCAAATTGGAAAAAAAGAGTCCTAACCTGAAAAGCTTCACTTTTAAAATTGAGGTTTTTACAGCTAACTCTCTGCTTAGTGTCTCCTTTCTGCTCCTTCATAACATCCTTATGAAAGAGGGCAAGCTTCTTTCTGGCAACTGTCTTGGGAGAAAAGGTTCATGAAGTTAAAAGAACACTGGTGTGGAAAAAACAACAACGTATTGGTGTGAAGCCATAAATGAATTCCTCAGAAAAACCCATGTTGTCCTTGTGAACTTGGTTTACAAAAGGAAAGTTCATTGCTTGCTGGAAAATGACCAGGTAGACAAAAGCAAATCAGGAAACTCCAGCTTTGACAGATTGGCTTAGATGTATCTGAGCTCTGTATCCATTGGAAATGCAAACTGAAAAGAATTTATGAAATAAACTCTAGTTTGGTTCATTCTATAATGTATTTATGCACAGAACAGCCACATCTTTTTATGTCTCTGTGAGTTTGTTTCCATTTTGGGGGAAAATGGAAAATTTCCTGTTTTTTGGGGGGGAGTTTTGTTGTGTTTTATGCACAACAAAATTCTTGTGCATCATTTTTCTTCCTGTCTTTGGCACCTTTATGACCAACTAGGCATCTGTGCTTGTAGAGAAGCACAGACATGTCAAGTTACATAAATCAGGAAGCAGTAGCCAAAATGATGATGAAAAGAAATGTAATCACATTGTGATCCTTAAAAATTTTAAATCACAGTAAAAGAAATAGATTTTTACATTGCTCAGTATCAAAAAATCCATGTATTGTAGTTAACTAAAATGAACCTTCAGAGACCAAAGAAAAAGAAAACCCACTGCTATAAATGTTAAAGCTTTTTCATAGCTCCACTGAATCGTTTGAAAAATAGGAATATCTTAAACTGACAACGTATATTTGTCCTGTCTGGCACATCTGAATATGTTTGTAGTCAAATGGTCGTTTCTGATAACCTAACTTCCCATTGTAGCTGTTTCAGACTACACTAATATACTATTTGGGCTTCTTTCCATATATACACCTGCAATATTTCTGTCTGCGTGACCAAGTGATCTACTGATGCTGGCCTTGAAGTTCTGTGTTGTCATTTTTAACTGCCAGTTATCTCGCCACATTCCCATGTACTTTTTTTTCCAATTATTTTATATATATCCAATTATTGTTTTCTAAGTTATGTTACTGTTTAAGTAAAACGGCAAAAAGACTGTCTCTTTCTTCAATTTTATGGCTCTGTTTTTCTACATCTGATACAGGTGGTTTGAGTCAGTATCCTAGAACAATGTGACGTCTGTGCAAGTCAGTGGTGACCTTGGCAATGAAGTAGTTTCTGTTAAAAACTGCCTTTTGGGTGATGCTTGTGTGGAGTGTCATGGGGGGGTTGTTTGTTTATTTTAATACTCCCTTAGCAGTGCAGCATGTACTGAGATCTGGGATGAAGGCAAGGCAAGATACCAGGAATCTGTAATCTTTTAAGGTAGAGCTTCCTTTAAGCAAATTTAAACTGTAAGATGTACCTGTGTATTTCTTTATCAGAGACCAAATCCTCTCAGTAGAGGCAGGGGAATACAGACACTAAAAATATTTCCATTTCTTAAGGTATATAATGATTGCAGATAAAAATACTCTTCCTTTAATGCCTTCCTCTCAGGAGCATGCAAAGCTCTTACGCTCTTTGCTATTGTTGTGGCCCAATTTTCTTTATATAGTATTTTGTATAACGTATATCCCAAATGCTTTCGCAAAGTGATGCAATTAGAGTTAAGTAGAAATAGATAGGGAAGTTGAGGAATGTTAAGGAAGGAGAAAAGCTTTGGGAGAGGGAAGAGATTTGCTGCAGCTGTGTTAAATCGGGATGAGCTGGGAGGAAGGCTGTCAAGGGGCACCTGGAGTGAGGGTGTAAAGAGGGAGGGACCTGGGTATCTAAGTTGGGAGGGAGAGTTGAGTGTTTTTTTCTTGTTCTACAACCAGTGTTCATATACTGTAAGTGCAATCTGAAACATGGAGTAAGTGTATTTTTTTTTTTTTAATTAAACCTTTCTGCCCTCATTTTGAATATGAGCAGCCGTGCTGAAATTGGCCTGGTAGTGAGAAACCAGCTCAGAGACACTTCCCAGATTAAGAGAAGGGATGCAGGAGTATAATGGGGTTTTATTTTGTCCCTAGTTTTGTTTTCTGTATAATGTGTTTTTGTGTCAAAACAAACTTCTTGTTCTATTTTCTTGACATTTTGTAAGATAAATTGCAGAATATTGATGGTTGACATGAATAGTTCTGTAATGGCCCCTAGAATCAGAAAATAATCTTCAGTCCAGTCACCTTGCAGAGCTTTCTCTTTGGTCAGATGTTATTTCAGTGCTTACTGGTACATTCTCCAAAGCACAGAGCAGGGTTTGTAATCAAGTCTCTCACTCTGACTCATTGTTTGTATTCCTGGTTGTTTTTTCTCAGCTAGTTGATGTGCTCTGCTGTGGAGCTTTTCACATCTTCCAGCTGAATCATAGTTAAATTAAAATGATTGTGGCTTTTTTGAAAGTTTACTTTTTGTGCTTCTTGTGTGTTAAAATCCTAGCTCTTCTGCAATATCCAAAAGTAGAGCTGCAAAAACTCTTAAATGGAAAGTGAGAAATGTGTCTAATGAATATTTGCTGCAGCAATTTCCTGTAGTTATGTTAAATCATATTTTGTATCTTTGTTTCCCAAGTATTAAGTATTATTCCTTTTCTTGCACTTTTTCAATAAAAGTAAAGATCATTTATGTACCTTTCCTGCATTTTTTTTTTTTTTTTGGTGCTCCATTCATGTTTTCCAGCTTTCCTTAGTAGCAGGTCGGGTTCATAGTAGGAGGTAAGGTTTAGAAACCTTACCTCCATCTTCCACATGTAATGAAAAATCTTTTGGGGGATTAATGCAAAAAACTTTAGATATTAAATATGTGGCTTGGAAATGCAACTCTGTAGGTACATACACTACTACTCCAGTGTTGGTAAATAGCTCTAATCAAGATTGATGTTCATAAGCTTCTTGCAAACCTCGTGCTTTGTAAACATTTAGATCAAAGCACGTTCTGAAGAATGCTTTGAAAGGTGTGTTCTGAAGGCCCGTGTGATTGTGGCATTTTATCATTATGCTTTACCGATGACAGATCACCTCAGCTCGTGAGTACCCGAGAGAAACCAAATTTTTTTTATGGAAAGGTTGCTTGACTGGTGTGGAGAGATTTTACAAAATAGAAGTTTACTTTTAATCGTCCAACTGGGAAAATGCAGAAAGAAAATTCAGTATCTTTGAACCCATACACATTTTTTTTCTGCTAATATAATAAGTAGACTTTCATAAAAGTCTTTATAGGGAAAAAGGCAGATGCACTACAAATATTCTCGCTGGCTGGAACTCAAATCCAAGAGTGAGTCTGATCCGAACTGACTTAATCTGTGTCATCAATGTGCTCAATCAAAGCAGCCTCAAACTTTGACTTGCAGTTTGCCAACTGGCATTTGTTGGTGTTCTCAGGCATGGCAAAAATACTCGGTAAATGCATATTTGGCTAATTTACCATCTGTTTATAGCTAATACGCAGATAGGAAGAGGTGAGGCCATAAATTCTTATCAGTTTGCTCATGTAACGTTCTTGAGTATTGCCTGGCTCAGGCTGTTGACTTGTTTGTAAAGGTAACCCCAGTTGACGTGGTCAGGTGGTGGTGATAGTCTTGCCACTGCTCCAGGGTGTCTGCAGAGACTTTTTCAGTCAACATCTCTGTGATTATGCCAGCTGAGCAAATTCCCTTTATATAATGCATTTTTTATATATATATATATACATATACACACACACACACACACATATATATATATATATATATAAATGCATTTCAGGTGCTTGTCCTGTTTTTGCCACTGACCTTCAGGCATAGAAGGTACCTAAGAAGAAATTCTAAATTTTCATCTGATAAAGGATTGTTAGTGCTAGACCAACTTTATTAGCATTGACTTTAGGGGGAAAAAAGTGTTTCAATTTCTGAAGATATGTTAGCTGCTATATCACTCTATGAAAGCAGAAATTCACAGTGACTTCACTCAGCCAATCCACATGATTTTTCAGTCAGCAATTTGGACTGGTAGGACCTGCCTGCACATTTGTTAGGCTGATTCAGTCGTGTACCCGAGCGTTTTTATTTGTACATAATCGGTAGGTGATTGCTGTCCAACCTGTTTGAGGTAGATGCACGATAACTGAACAGACTGTTAGTTTTTATGCTGCTTCCATGAATATTGAATGTGAAAATGGTAGTTTATTGGAGGCATTGAGAGCAAATATTTTGCAGTGAATTAAGCTAGAAAGAAGAATCACTGCTGAGGAAATGTGAGGACTGTAAAGGCAGTTACTCTGTGTGCTTCGCACAGGTCAGGTCTACCCAGATTGATTCAAGCAAATCGGAATGGTTTCTAGGCTTGCCTAATTATAGCAAGGGAACTAATAGTGATTCAGGGATGACTCTGAACTTTTCAGTTAATGTGTTGCTCTGTATTAAATTCACTTTTCTTCACTTAAAATGTACGTTTCTGGCACTATCACCATATATATTGAAAGTTGTATCAAATATTGACACTGAGTGCCGTTCATATTAATTTCTAAAGTACAACATGGATTCTGAAATTCCTAAAATATCACGGAGCTGTATGCCTACTCATTTCTTTGTATTTGTCTGAATACTGCAGTCTTCCGTTGTTTTCCAGCTGATTATACTGTGGCTTCTTGGGGTGAGCAAAACCAAAACTATTGGGTAATTGTTTCTCAGATAAGTGTCATGCTATGCCTTGATATTTGCCAGCAAAGGAATGCAAAGAATCTTGTTGCATTAGAGCTGAATAGTCATGCTGTTTCAAGAAGCAGTTCACTAAGTTGTGTTTTACAGAGCTGGTGCCTAGACCATGTCTGCTGTAGCTATGCATGATGCTGACAAGGCTCTTCCAAAGCCTTTAATATTCTTAGGATTATTTTTTTTTCCTGAGGAGGCGGAAAAATGCTTTATTATGTACACTTCTTGCCAGATGTGACCATTTGGCATTTGGGTATGGGATCCTGGGGTCTTATGGATGCAGCGTACAGAATTGTGATGTTAGCAAGGTAGGTTCAAAGCAAGAAATGAATCTAGCTCCCGAAGAGCCAGAGCTCTGCCTTGCTCAGCTGCTGGAACCAGACTCTGCTTGGGCTGCTGCTGAAGCAAATGATGAGACTTCCAAGTTACTGAGAACAAAAGTGATGTAAAAAGTCCAACTCAGTTGTCATCCAGGTTTAGCTCTACAGGCATAGGGAAAAAAGGTTACTTCAACTCATGGTGTCCAAGTATTTTTGGCTAGAACTAGAAAGAAGAGAAATCTAAGAAGTATTGTTATTCATTTTGTTTTTATGACGTGCTTTCCCCAGCCCTCCACCCCTCAAAAATAGGCACTACTTAGAATACTTAGCTATTTAGAAGACATCACTGAACAGACAATATGCTAAATGTAAATGTAACATTAAAAGAAAAAAAAAGCTCATTTTAATTATTTTTAGTCCAGACTGGAAGATTAAAGTGTGTTTTAAATAGATGTCAAACAACCATTACTTTTGCAAATTCATTATTCTTTGTTAAGATAACAATTAACATGTATATAATGGGACTGAAACAAGTTCACCACTCATAAGAACAAAGCTAATTAGGATTTTACTAAAAGTGTGTGAGCCTGTTTGAAATTGCCTCAAGCAGCAGGGAATGATAGAGGATTCAAGCTGAACTGATACTAAGGAAAAAGATGCTGTCTGAAGCAGCCACGGCCAACTCCTGGTAGGAAAAGCAAAGAAAAACTTAATATAAATGATCTGAACTCATCTCACGATTTCTGTCTCATTTGTTTCTTACTTAAGAGAGGTGTTTAAATTGACTAGATAAATTTCAGCCAAGCTCATAGGGGCCCATGTCCTAATAAAAACCATTTGTCACTGATCTGTGTTTATTGTGGGTTCTTTCTTCCAAACATGGTTTTTTTTTTAAGGTAAATTTAATAATATGTAATTCTGCATGTACTATTGGTGTAAAGCTTCCAGATTTCCTTTCAAAAATATGCATGTCTGTTATATCACCTTTCGCTTTCTTGTTTTGTTCTTAATTTCTGTAGCTTCATGAGAAGGGAAGTACTTCATGCTCTTGCCTGGTTATAGTTACTTTCAAAATGCTGTTTATCCAATAAATAGTAATGGACACATCAGTTATTTTACATTATTCCAGCACTTAAATCTCTGGTACAACTTTGTTACCTTCGTGATAATGACAAGTTAAAATTCTAGTCTGAATTTTTCATGCATTGCGCTATGCTCAACTGCTGGGCGCCAGGATAACTTCCCTGATGCCTGCAGTGTGACTTTCTGTAATACCTTAAGCCAGGCTTCTCCATCATATGTGTGCTTAAAACTTGTTAACTAGTAAGAACTTCGACTATCATGCCTGGTAGTTCAGAAAATCCAATTACTTTTCTCTGGACTACTTCATTTATTAAAGAAACATTGAAAGAATAGGAGCATACTTGGAGGAAGGGAAGAGTGCTCAATCCTTTCCCAGCCTTGTGCAAATAGGAAATACTGGTTTTGATTATAGAATTAAGTCTAGAAAAAGAAGATGGTGTTTGGTGTTGCAAACAGTTTTTCAGTTGTAAAACTGCATTAAAAGACTCTATTACAAATGTGTTTTAGAGAAGCATAATGAGATTGTTAGGACAGATTCATGACTGAAGAAAGCAGAAGTGTGTTAAAATAATGAAAAGTTCAAGACTTTTAAAGCATCAATATTTACTATTTCTGTTAATCTTCCCTTCTAGAAAGTAGGGAGATGGTGCTATTACAAGCTGCAAGTAAGAATGCCTAATCAGGAAACCTTCTGGGGAATTAAATGGATGTGGTAAAGGATCGGCCACTGACCTCTCGGAGTGTTGTTTAGGCAATATTATGGACAACAAAAAACCTCATAAGTGTTCTCTCACTTCAACTTGGAGCTTAAAAATCATATGCCCTGATAGAAGTTAGGCTGTAAATTTTATTTCAGTAATTACTCTGAAACTAGGTTTAATTTCCAAACATATACAAGTAGGAAGTATGTTGGCAGAACCTCTTGAATATATGCAACCTAAACTTAATATAATGTTTAGGAAATATAATATTTAGGAAAGCTTAATAAGTCTAGAATTTAAAATAAATAAAAATCAATGAGAACTTCAAAGGAGCATAACAAACAAGAAGATAAGATGATGTAGTAGAAAAGTCAAATTTGGAAGGATTATGGTTTCACCAGAAAGACTGGGATTTTATGTCTGGAAATCTGTTGCAAGTACCTGGAGAAATGGATGATGAATGTGATGAGTGAAAGTGATGGACTGGCTCTGTGAGAGTTGAATAAAGCATTTTGGCTTACGCAGATGCACTGAAGTTTGAAGAAAAATTATTATTTGATCAGTGATGGTTACAATGGCAGCGGACATTCAGGACAAATGAATGAATGAAGTCTGGATGAAGAGAGCCTCAAAACAGGACTTGGCTTTTATATTTGCTTTTCTTGTCACCACTAATTTTCTTTAAGCTGCAAACTTCCTAAAAATTTAGGCAATACCAGCCTGGTGTTGCCTAATACCAACTGTGGATGGAGGGGGACTCTTCTTCAAAGATGAAGAAAGAAGGAAGTAAACCTTGTTAAAGTATTATAAAAACTTACTGGAAATATTGCTTCTCATTTTGGAATTAAAAAAAAAGTTGGATGATGTTATGGATACTGCCAAGGTTTCTGAGATACAGCTTGTCTTTTTAATGCTCATTTGGGGTCTTACTCCTTTTGAACTGCTAGATAACTGAACACAAAAACAAAGAAAAGCAGAACTGGCTGCTCAGAGAACTTGGATGTTTTTGGATATTTCTGTATCCAAGCAAATTGGATGCAAAGGGCAGTGGAA
>JAVCKT010009737.1:0-41988 GCA_032273925.1 Rhynchotus rufescens | reverse complement strand
AGGAGAGCCTGGAGATTACAGTTGGTTTTGTGGGTTTGGGCTGGGCAATGCTCAGGGCCAGTGGCTGGTGTCACTCAAGATGGTACCTGCACAGCATGAACCTATGGGGCTTTGGTCCAAGCTCCTGGACCAGCAGCAATCTCTCTGCAGGGGTGGAGAGGTTGGACCTTGTGAGCCCAGCACTGATGGGGAAGAGAGGGTGTGAGAAAATCAAGGTGAGTTAAAGTTCTTTTCTCATTGGTTCTTTCCAAGATTCAGATCTGCGACAGAGTGGTTGTGTTTCTGTCTCATCTGTGATACACAGAGAATTAAGAGCCTCCTCATGCAGCTTCCGAATCATCCTTTACTGTAGGTGTTTTGAGTTGTCCTTTACAGTGCATGTGGAAAAGGCTTATGGAAGTAGCTCTCATAAGGACAAAATACTCTCTTGGGTCCTTCTGGGAAGCACACATTTATGTGTGTTGTTCTCCCATATGCTTGGATGTATCACTGTTGTCAATAGGAGAATCATATAATATTACAGTCTAGTTATGAAGGACGAAATTGTTCCAGGAAGATATTTCTGATAAGCCTGGTCTGAAAAAGAGATCCCAAACAATCATTAGGCTGAGGAACAGAAAGGGTATTAGTCAAAAATATTGCTTTTGAAGGTGAACAGCTTTGGAGGGGCTACCAAAAGCAGATGTCAGTTGTTAGGCTTTAATACAAGTCTGCACCATATTTCTTTCAGCTGACAATGCAGAGAGCAAGCTGGAAGAGATGAAATCGGCATTTGTAAAGAGCTGGGAAACGCACATCTCCTCTCAGCAGCATGAGTGATGTTGAGGTCTTGCTCATGCTAGCACAAATCATTTTATAGAACAAAACTCCACTCTTGTGCGTTATTATCAACATTCTTCCAAGAAATAGTTGTCAGTGGTGTTATTATATTAATATATTATTATTCCTGTTTCTTTTTTTCCCAGGAGACAGAAATATACAGGCAGTGTGTCTGTATATTACAATTTTCCCTTGTGCTTTATTATAATGGTTTTAATAATGCATCTGTTGCATAACTGTAGTTTGTTATCATTTAAAGTGAAGGGTAGCAGGTTAGGGAGGAGGATTAAGGTCAGGTCTTCCTATCCGTGGGTTACATTTTGGGTCTGAAGGGCAGGAAGGAGTTTCTGACTGTTGCTGCCCAATGGAAGACCAGTAGGAAGAGGCTTGGAGAGATGCTCATGCTTTTCCTCTCCTCTTGGCAGGTGGTTTGGCATTTCTGAGGAAGAAGAGCAGCAAAATAAACTGTGTTTCCTCCAAGAGATGAAGTGAATCCTGTGTTCCTCATTTGATTTGACTGGAGGAGAAACATCTCTCTAGAGGACTCTTTTGGGAGCAGTTTACTTAGGCTGCGCATATAACTAGACTGAATCAAAGATCTCTATCTCAATATTGTTGCTGTAAGACCATGAGAATTCTAAATCAATCTAAAAAACTATCTAAAAGCACCTTTGAGGAAGGGGT
Organism: Rhynchotus rufescens; assembly: GCA_032273925.1. Taxonomy (NCBI): domain Eukaryota; kingdom Metazoa; phylum Chordata; class Aves; order Tinamiformes; family Tinamidae; genus Rhynchotus; species Rhynchotus rufescens. The sequence continues at coordinate 40,485 of JAVCKT010009737.1, read as the reverse complement.
GCATTCATATCCTTTCTCTCATCCAGTGTCTTATACTGGGAAGCTTTACCATCCACTTGTTTTGATCAACCCTCTGGAAGGAAGCCTTTAGGTAGTATTGATGTAGAATTGATATAGTAACTTGCATTAAGTTTTCCTATTGCATCTTAGGAAGAAAATAAATATTCCAAAGAGTAGAGGCTATGAGTCCTGGTGAAAAATGGCTCTTTAGCCTAACTGCACGCACAGGCTGGTTAATATACTGCCTCCTGTCAAAGGAGGAGAACTGTACATGCATATTAGCTGAATCTGTGCCAAACTATGACTGCAGTTGGATTGTCTCAATGGCAGAGAAAATACTACTTCATGTCAATATAAATTTTTAGATTGCTTTTGTGGGGGACAAGGGGGCACAACATTTTCTAGACCTACTGCTGAGTTATGTATCAGAAATACAAAACGCTGACTGTATAAATTTCAAACGTGGACAACCTAGAAGATGAGCTGTCCTAGCCATCTTGTGGTATCTGTGGCAATTATGTGCACCTTGTTTTTCTGAGAGGTTTATTTAGCTTTAGCAATGAGAAAAGAGAAATGTTATGCAGAAATTCAACCTGCCAGAGGGATACTAAAAGGACTGTAAGGGCAATTCAACTTCATTATTTTCTACTGGAACAAGTACAAAATAGAGAATTTGGAAAGTCAGTTTATTGTTTCCTTTACACAAAGGACAAGTGACAGTGAGTGCATGTCACCGAGGCTGACAGGACAACAAACAAATGCCTACAAACCCAGCACCATGATAGACAAGATTAGCATGGTGTTTACAGCCGGCCTTCTGCAGAAAACCCTAACGAAAATCTTTGAGCTCTTCTTAGCTCAGTTTGGGGCAAAATACAGGGGAAGGGCTCAGGAAAGGCTTATAATTGCTGAAGCCATTAAGGTTGGAAGCGGCTGCTGACTGGAGTTATTCTCCTGTACGACAGTATCCAGGAATTACAGTCTGGGGTGCGATAGCCTTTCATTAACATCAGCACCCAGGATAATGATACAAGTAAAACTGTTGTACTTTATTACATTCTCGCTGTCATTTAATTGCCTGATAATAGGTTTTCATAACAATAGAGGCCCATGGAAAGTTGACTGGACTAATCCCAGCTGGTGTATTAACTGTAGCAAAGTTGCCATTAACAAAGCGAGTTGTTTGGGGAGGTCATTCAGAACAGATGGCTATTATTTAGGGAAAATAGCTATAGAACTGTGTCTCATGTGGGAAGCTGAAGTTCCCATATTTAATATGAACTATATGAAAATGTGCAAAAGAGTTCCCAGGACTGGGTACACAAAAGAAGTGCTATCATGTAAAACTTCACAGTGAAGCCCTTGTGAGCAGTACGTGCTGATAGCTGCAATGTGGCTTTTTTTTGGTTGTGTTTTTAGCATGGTCATATATACACATAAATTCTCTTAATGAACTTATCCATAGACCAAGTACTTTTGTTTCACTTCATGAGCTAGTTTTGCACACGAATATACAAACCACACACAGCGTAGGCAGACTACAGCCCTTCAGTAATATTAATTAATATTAATAACACATAATGTTCACATGCAAATGTGTCCTCACATATGCAAACATGGGGGTCCAAACATGGTGATGCAAATGTTGAAATGCTGGTGTGTTGGTAACATTTGATGTTAAAGAGCCCTAGTGGGATTTTCTTCTCATGAAAGAACTGATGTCTCATTTGATCGCCCTGGGATGCAGTTTTAAGAAAATTAATTAGTTGTAGTGGAGTGGACTGTGAATTTTATTTTCATGAGCAATGGACAAGCTGTTTTGTAATTTGGTTGTAATTTCCAGTGTGAGGATGGGTATACTCAAGGACAGCAAGTGTACCCATCGTGACTGTTACTGGGAGATGAGGCTGAGACAAAATAAGAATGTTTTCCAGAGAGATTTCACATATAAATTGAAGTTGTAGCTGCCAGTCAAATCTCTTTTCTATTTGTGACTTTCACTTATAAATTTAAATGAATAACAAAACCAAATTAAAATCTGGGAAAAAAACATACTGATCTACCCACTGCAATTTGAAAAGTCCTTTGCCCCCTCAGGTATGTAGGAAATAGATGTAATCCCAGCTGCCTAAATCATTCTAAAATTGCCAGATAGCCAGTTTTCCTCCCATAGGAGACCAGTTAGCCTCACCAAGAAGGGATGTGCTGCCTTTTGGGAATTTCCTAATTCTTTGCATTGATATCACGGGTCACTATGGAAGGCTGAAGCAACCCCATGGCAGCTGCTACGTGCTTAGCTCAGAGCAGGCCCCTTGGAAGTAGGGGAATGGAAGTAGCTGGCGTGGCCCGTCTGTGCTCTAGGGGATGGATGTTTGAGGGCTGAGCGTGCTGTGGAAATGATGCTCCTCCAGAATAGGATGGAGGGAGCTTCAGTGCGATCTGGGTCACACTTGGGGCCACAGGAGGGCTTGTATATACACTCACATGTTCGTGTGTCATCCTTTTCCTTCTCCTCTCTGTCCTGAGCTGATTGCAGCTTCCTGATGCAGGGGTTGATGGCTCCATAATGTTAGGAACACGGTGGGGCTGAAGGACCTGTTTGCAAGGCTGGATGGACCTGCTTGCAAGGCTGGCCTGGACTGTGGGTTGCAGCCATCCTAGATGACTAGTGCTAAGAAGATATGGAGGCTTTTCCAGAGTGGATGCAAGTTTCTGAAAGTTATGCTGCTTGCTGTGGGGCTGCTGTGGAAAGTTTACCCAGGTCTGGACGTGTTAGCTCTGCATACTTAGCTGTGAGGTAAGGCTGCTCTTTTGGCCTCTTCTAGCATTTGGAAAGTCAGTTTGAGGTTAAATGGTTGATGGGAAAGATAATGATACCCTGCTTGCTTTCCCCTTCCTCCTCCTACTTTCTTACGTTTAGTGTACAGGCTGGGAGGCAGCTTTGGAGTATGTTTCGAGAACTGTCTTTCACAGCACGTCAAGGTTTCCAGAAGGTTTTAAAATCTATATTAAGCATGATAGCAACACTGCCTGGAAGTTATTTTGCTTACATGTAAGAAGAAACAAAGACTACCATATGTGTTGTTTATCAGAGAGGAATTTCCATTTGGAGTGGATGGATGGATGGATGGATCTGGGATTGCTGAAAGCACCAACTTGCCCCTTATGTGTGTCAGTGATGACTAGATGAGTGCAGGTGGGTTTCACAGTCACCCGGCCCTGCAGCCCAGTGTTACTGGTACAAAATTCCCTGAAATGGGTCACTGAGTTTCTGGGGTGTAGTCAATTGTCAAGACTACATGTAGCTGCACACTAGCTACCCCTTCTGTGGTGGGGTGTAGCTACCACTTCTACCCCACACAATTTCCTTCTAATTTGCATGGCTCTTGCATGCGTATTCCCTGCTGGAATTTCACAAGACAAATAATTTCCTCCTTCCTTAACCTCCAGATAGCAGCAGAATACCTGCTGTCGATAGGTGATTACTTGACCCCCCCACCGTATTTATCATGTTATTAATTCCTCTTCATAATATTAAAAATGTTAATTCAGTATTTGCTTAGTCTCCTGCTTCCCAGTGAGAATAAGACCAAGCTGTTTAATCTTTCCACACAACCCACTGCAATTTTTGAGAATTGTTATCATTTTGATTACTCTGTAATGCACCTCCCAGAACAATTATAAACTCTGTAAACCGGAGCTGCAGCAAGCTGTTTGTCAGAGATTCGGGCCCTGTAGAGAGAGCCTTTGTAAACTTGCCTCAAAATCTGGCTTTCTAGCCAGCTCGTGTGGTGGGTGCAATTGTTTTGTGCCTTGGTGCACGTTCCCTCAGATGAGAAACTCTCGCAAAAATGAAGCTTGGACCAAGTCCGAACAGACCGTGAGGCGCTCGGAGGGAATTCAGCTCTGATCTCACCTAATACACGAGAGCCCAGTAAAGGGCTCTGGGCAGAACGCTTGAAAATTAAAGTTTTACCTGACGAGAGGAGAATGGAAATAGTTGGGAGGTGCAGGAGGGGCTCTTCCCGGGGGAGAGAGCCGTGTGGATGGCTGGGTCGAGCATCTGCCACGCACAGATGTGCACGCTGGGCATCAGGTCCGCTCGTGCTTTGTGAAATCTGGTCTGTTTGCAAAACACCCAGGCTGATTCGTAGCGAATGATTATTTCGTATCTCTAGTCAGGCTTCTGAGTGGAGTTGGGGATTTTGTGAATTTATGTTTTGTTTGTGTTTTATTTTTTATTTGAGGTCTTGCTACTTCTGAAAGGATTTTCTAAATCTATCCAATATTCTGAAGTTGCCTGAGGTTTTGTTTCTACTTTTTTTAAAAAAATCTCAAATAGTCAAAGAATTGATAAAATCTACACGTTGCTGTGACCAAAACCAGCGTATTTTATTTGCTGTTGCTGAAATGGTTGCTTGTTTTCCTTGTATGGCCTCTGGGGAGAGCCCAGGGGAAGCTCGTGCTCCTTCCAGGAGGAGAAAGCAGCTGAACGAGGGATCTGATTTTTCTGCCCGTCTCCTGCTGCCCCCTCTTGCTTTCACAAACCTGGCGTCCTTGTCCCATGACCATGGAGTCACGCAGTAATTCTTTTTATTTGGGTTCAAAGTGTGAATTGCTCCAGTAAAATCAAAATGCAAGCTATAGCTGCTTAACAGAAGAATAAACCCAGGATAAAAATAGAAGAATGCGTTTGCCGTGGAAGTAATATTGCAATTGTTCTCAGCTGTGTGGTAGGGTTTATATGAATGGGTATGTGGGTGACTTGAAAAACAGCATCGAGTACTTTTTACACCATGAGTTAAAGCATATATGTTGCTACCCACAGTGACTTATTTCAAGTGGCTTATATTTGGCACAGTATGCCATTTACGGAGAGAAATACTAAGCACAGAGCTCTTATTGCTCCTCTTGGGCTTGGCAATTATGAAAAATAAAAAATTTACCAGAGCCTTAGCTCTGAGATAGTTATAAACATGGAGAGAATTAAGGGACAGGAAAATTATAGCAACCCAACTAAAACACTATAATTAAGGCTGAATTGCTCTTTATATTATAGCATTTGTGAAGTAGAATGTTGAAGTAAGTGGAAAAGTGAAAACTCAAATACAGTATCAGACTGAACTTTTAGTAGGATGAATCTATTTTATCTACGGAAAGTGTGTGTATATTATTCAGTTTCTCTACTTCTCTCCTCACACGTAGCGATTTGACCTCAGGAGTTCAACATTTCCTGAGCTCCTCAGCTGGGTCAGGGCAGCTGATGATATAACGGGCTGTAACCCCATGTCACCCTGGGTGCCATTTGCACTCCTAAATCACTTGCATGGATTTAAAATTCCATATGTTATGGAATCGGAGATCCCCTAACATCAATAGTATCCACATTAAGATCCAAAGGATTCTTTTTTAACTGGTTTGTTTCATGCTTTTTGCTCTTCTGGCATGTAAACAAGGCCAACACGAGGCCTGTTCCACAGAGCTCTTGGCTTGCTGTGTGTCTTAGACCTTCTGAATCCAGTGGTCAGCTCCCACAGCAGCTGACAGAGTTGTGGCGGTTGCAAAGAAAGGAAGTTCCAAGCAATTTGGTGAACGTTTCGGCTGCGGGGGAAGACGGGAGCGCGCGGCCGGCAGCGGCCGGGCTCAGGGGGCAGGCGGGAAGGCGGGAGCATGGAGAGCTCATTGCAACTGCGGCAGTCCGACCTAGGGCCCGCGCGCTGCTCTGAGCCGGCCCTCTGTGCTGGGCCTCCATCCCGGAGCGCGGCTGCCAAAGCCACCGCTTGGACCTGGTGAGTATATGGTGAAATTATATCCAGTATGTGAAACCACAACACATGGAGACGGAGCTCCATTGTACCGATGTCCCTGCTAATTTGGGGTCATTAGGAGGGGAGTAGGACCTACTCTGAGAGCTTCTGCAAGACCCAGCCAAACTGAACATTGATCTTGGCACGTTCACAGCAGTGGGAAAACACGATTTTGTCTTGCATGGGAGCAGCAGTGAACCTTTTTCCTCTGTTTCTAAATTCCTTTTCATGTGAGTTTTGCTGTCTCTTTGTAACTCTCTGCTGCAGGGCTGTGAACTCTGAGCTTGTTTCACATTTAAGACTTTTTTCTTTGTTTTTGAGGCTGTGTAGAGGAGCTGGAGGATGTGAACTCTGCCTCATTTGCTTTTTCATTTCTGAGCTTTCAAAGGGTGTCTCAGTTAAAGGGATTTCAGAATTTATTGTTAAAAACATAACTATTTTAAATTACTTTTTTTTTTAAAACAACTATCTCTGCCATCTTCTAGGATCTTGATTCAACCCTGACTGTATCTTCATGATATTCCTTTGCTTTAAGTATATGAAAACTTTCATGCCACAAAGATGCTGCTTCGTTACAGTTTTGCCCGATGAGCTTTCGGGAGCTGCCCCTTCTCTGACTTGTTTTCCGAATGGCCAGGCCATAGCAGAAGCTGCTGCTGCACTTGCCCTACGGGGTATCTACCATGTGATAAAGACAAAGCCTTCTCTGGGTATCCTTTGAACTGAAAAGGGCTACTAATTCTGCCTTTGTGTAATTATGAATCGCCAAACTCTGACAAATTTATGTAATTAAGAGCAAAAGCTTGTGTTTGAAATGCAAAGGGATCATTTTAATCATGGCCAGACCTCTGCCAAACGCCAGGTTCTGATCTGGACCTGAGGAGTATGAGGCCCATCCACTGACGCAGCTCTGATGCGCTAGTCCCTGTTGTTTGGTGCTCCTCTTTGCTTGAGCTGTTAGAGTAGTCATTACTGGTGGGCGAAAACCATCCCTAAAGTTATGCTGCTCTAGTGCAATGGGTTAATGACAGCTGGAGTTGAATCTAGTTGAGTGGTTTTGTTTATTTTATCAAGAAAAATAACTATAATGGTTACCAAATGACCGAGCAGAAACGAGGAGCAAATGTTTCCATGATTTTAAGCAAAGATTGCAAACTATAGCAAATTCAAAAACAAACAAAATGCACACAAGACAACACAGAGCCTGTAAACTGTAAATTATTATTAAGTATTGTTTAACTTCTGTGATTTTTTCTTTGACAGAAACAAGTGTATAAATACATACCAAGTGTTTTAGCATTGAAGCGATGTCCAATGCTTTTACTTCTCTATGTTTAGTTACTTGATATAAATTATGGTACTGAAAAAACGATCCAAACCTCAACAGTATGAGGGTGGATACTTTATGTATTTTCAGGCTAAGTTTGCTGCTCAATTTATGAAATCTTGAAAAACAAAATCAAAACAAAAATTTCTTTCCATAGCTGGGCTTCGTTTAATATGGTGTGCCTTTCTAAGGAAAACAAAGAGCGGCTGCTGCAGATGTTGGCAGTGTCCTCAGTGCTGAAGAATAACATAAGCCCTTGGTGCTGGCAGAAACAGGCATGGTTCTGTGGAACACCATAACCCTCCTTTTCTGTGGATCTGAATAGGATTATAGTGACCTCTCTATTAAAAAAAGGCTTCCCAAGACCTGGTCTTAAAGAACAGGAACTGGCGAACCCAGTTGCATAAAAGCTGTAATTATTAGCTTATAGAGGCACAGGCAGGAGTAGATACAACTTATTACTCCTGCTGTCAGGTAATTTTCAGTAAAATGTCATTGAATTGAATGTTTTGGACTAATGCAAATGATATGAGGTAGCAACCTCACTGTGGTCAAAATGTGCCAGAACCAAACCCATCGGGCTAGGAGAAAGCCTAAAACAGAGACCCAGGTGAACGCAGATCCAGGTAGAAGCATCCCCTGGAGCGGACCAATAATTCATGCTTATGTTCTGTGCTTTTGTTAGATACTAGGTTTTTTTCAGAAAATATTTTCTGTAATATTTCATTATATTTAAAGTAAATTAGAGTAGTATATAAGTAGAAAAGCAGCACAGACATTTACGCAGATGAGCACTGGTTTTGTTTTCATTGAATTTTGTATGAATTGCAGCATGAAATTCCAAAAAGAATTGGCTGAAGTTAAAATTTGATTCCTAAATATGCTAATTTTTAATTAAAATTTGTTTAAAAAAAAAAAAAAAAAAAGTCCTGTTCAGGCAAGAGAGAAGGGAGGGAGATGTTCTTATTATATTCAAGAACTGTGATACATAAGCATCAATGATTTCATTTGTTTTATATATTTGCTTGTCACTTTAATGGTTTATTATCAAGGATCCAGTCAAAATTGGCAATAAAAGAATGCAGCTTTACTTTGATTCAAAGTCTGCAGCAGATACGCCAGCAGAAAGGATAAATAAGGCATGGAAAATATGCTGTTAATAAAGGAAATACAAGTAGTTCTGAACATATTTCACACACTTCCTTTATTCAGATTTCAAACAGAGTGTTGGATGTACTGGAATTACAAGGTCGTAGGGAATAGTACCTTGAACCTGGGTTGAAATATTCCCTTCTAGAGAAAACTTGGCTTGGTTCTTGTAAATCTATTCTTATAAATCCTTCTCAGCAAAAACAAACGAACAAACAACCAGTTTGGGTTGTTTCTGATTTTTGCATACCCAACAGCAAGGGAAGGTCTTCTTTATAAGGACCTCGTTGCTGTTCACTGCAATTCACCATTCCAAGGGAGGAAACGTGCTGCAGGATGTTATAGCGTCAGGACGGTATATTATTCTGTCCTTCAATGGCCAAACACAAAATATAGGTGAACGCAGTGTGACTAAATATAGCGCTGTACTATCACTCTCTTTGTGATGCCAAGAAACGCAGGCTGGTCAGGCAGGCAGCTGATTAGAGGTCAGCTGGCACTGTGGCAGTCAATTAAACTGTTGTGCCCTTTTGGACCAGGCTCTTCATCTAGCTGTGCGAGTGCAGGAGAGTCTCAACTGGGAAAGTCTGGAAGTAGAGCAGCTGTGTGAGCCTCAGGCGCCGCCGGATTCAGGGCCTTGGGCTCTCCTGCTGACTCTGTTCTTCCCACAGCTGGAATGGGGGAAAAGGAACAGAATTGAGCCATTTGAACAGCATACTTTGTATTTTAGGAGGCCTAAGCAGTGATGGTCACTCTGCTCTGGGTCCCAGTGGATGTGCAGCCACCTCTCTACTCCTCCCATGTGTCCCATCTGAAGCTATATTGCTGTCACCTGCCTCTTTCTCCTGCCATTCCTGCTAAGCCGTATCCGCTGCTGGCCAAGCTGCCTTTTGAGATTGATCTGCAAAAACATTACACCTAGAAGCAGGAGGTGAGGGAAGCATTTGCAGAAGCAATGAGAGCCTTTTTGCCCTCAATTCTGAGTTTATCTGTAGTGACTTATTTTTGGTAGATGTAGTTGTTACTTCTCCATCTCATCCCCCAGATTAAGGACGACTGTCTCTACTACCGTTCTCTGTGAGAGATGAGTCTGAAAAGAGAGGATTGTGTTGGCCTCTTAGCATCCTTGTACGTGCGTGATGAGGCAAATCCACTGTAGGAGAGACTCCATCTTCCTTTCAGACACAAAGCTCCTCTTGCCCATGGATGTGGAGCTCCGGGTGCCCCTGGGGCTTCCTTGGGAGGTTCTGGAGCCTCCTGTGCGGAGGAGCCGCGGCCGCTGCACGAGCTGCCTGGGAGGCAGGAACCATCACAGATCAGCGGCCTCCTCAGGGTGCATGGGGAGAGTCAGCTGAAGAGCAGGGAAAACAAAGCTAAACTTCAGGAAAAGCCAGGGAAGCACTTGAAAGGTGATGATCAGGCAGTCAGGTAGAGTAGTTTCTATGTGCTACTGCTGGCAGAAAAGGCTGCTGGCTTGACTGGAGAGAAGCAAGCCTGGCTGCTGCCCCATTGAATTCAGATGCGTTTGGAAATACTTTGTACATGTGTAACTAATACCTGTCTGGAAATCCCCAGGTGAAGTGGAAAAATACATGTTTAATACAGGCAAATAATAGAGAAAAGCACTTTTTTTTTTCTTTTTTTCCAAAAGTGGAGTAGAGATGGACATCCTTATTTATCGAGGAAGAATAAGGGAATAAGTAACACCTGGAAAGAATCTGTGATGGAGGATTTGTAGGGAGAGGCAAAGGAGAATACGGAAATGTAGGTTGCTGGGAGATTTTTATTTATTTATTTTTTAATTTTGTCTTTCTTTTTTTCTTTGTCGTTATTTTTTTTAACCTGTCAGTTGTGTTGCATGGTGTTTCTTTAGAACATGGGGGTGGTGTGTCTTTAGAATATAACTTCTTTAGAACATTTTTCTTCAGAAAGTAGCAGCACTCAGTGTTCCCATGAATCTGCAGCTCTCCCCAGCTCGTTTATGAACGTGGCATCATTTCACTCGTTGGCAATGTTGTAAGAAAAAACTTCGTATGGTCAAATCACCCAATTAAAATAGTAATTTCTATACTTTTTATTAAATTTGGGGACTGTAAAGGCGGTGGAGACATTTGCCGTCTCACAGTCAAGAATTCTTTTGGGAGTTGCAGCTTTTTGGCTTTTTGTAACTTCTACTCCTTCTCTTTGCTGCTGCTGTTCCAGCTAATAGGAAGAACATTGGGGTACTGTCAGTAAGGAGCTGTCCACGCAGCAGTGGTGTGTTCGTGCTGTCACCTGCCTGCTCTTTGAACTTTGCATGCTCTTTTAACTGTGCTTGTTTGTTTATTTTGTTTTTTTCCCCTCCCATCAGAAGGAATGCATCAGGAAATATGACCTGCTACAAGCTTTATTTCAGAACTTGAAATAAACAACACCATTTCTGTATTTTCCCTTTGCCAGAAACAACTATAATGTCCCAGCATTGCTAAATATTTTCCTATTATTCTATTTACAAACTTGAGGTTTTTCTTATTGTTTGAGACCACCGCTCCATCCCCCAAATAATAATTTTCAAAGAGCTGTTAGTTGAGTATCGCTTGAGTGGAAGTTCTTGTTCTCCACATTGTTAATGCAGCTCCTCAGCCTGCTCCTCCTTTACCTCAGCGCAGAGGCCCTTAATCTAGCGCTGAAAATCAATCCTCAAGCAGTTTTGCAGCACTGAAATAAATTTAGCATGAATCGAAGATCTCTGTTTCTTTTTGTGTATTCTTATATTTTAGGCATGTATTGCAGCATCATAGTACTGTAACCTTGTACAAGGCAACATAAACACTCCACGCTTCCCCAGTGGATGGGATCCTGCCTGGGAACAGTCGCTGCTCGGCACCACAGCAGTTTGTCCAGCACTAGTGACTCCCTTCATCCCACAGGTTTGGGGCAGCCCTGAAGCTGCCTGTGATTCCCAAGTGCTGATAAAGCTGCCTTCCAGTTTAGGAGATGCAGATTCACACCTGCAATTAACTGCAGGTGGAGCTTATAGATGTTTGGTTGGGCTGGCTCAGATATTTAGCTCGGGGCCTGGTTAGTGAGTTGGCTCTGTGTTAGGAATGACTTGGGCAGTTAACCACAGGGACAAAACCCTAGTCTGGTATGGCAGGTAAGCTCATGTTTACCAGGTCATCCACTAGCTGTAGAAGCCAAGGTTTAAGCTTTTAAAAAGAATGATACGTATATATTGTGTGTATTTATATTGGTTTTATTTTATTTTTGCACAAATTCTTATAATGGAAACCTTAGTGTGCTTGTGCTCAGTTAAATAGGAGAGGACAGCATGAGGCATCTCATGTTGGATTAGATTTTGGTAAATGTTGAATTTCTACTCTATAGATGTTTGTTAAAAGATGCATTTAAATATGTAGCCAGGGTTTGCATTAAAAGTGTATGTGAAGTATCAGTGATATCCAGGGTCACACACGCATCAGATGTGTTAAATCAGCACTCAAGTGCTCACAGGTGTTGCAGCTCTGAGAATATTGCTGTGTTCTTGAGGAGCCTGCAGACTGTATGGGAGTTAACATAGCAAATACATTCTTGCTGTTGTTTGAAGTAGTGTTGAATCTCAGTCTAGAATATGATCTGTTCAAATGCTTTTTTTTTGTTTTGTTTTTAGGATTAAAAGAAGTGTCTAGTACCAAAGGAACGCTCTACATAATGAACACCTTCACTGGTAAGAGATATTGAGTGGGATTTTTGGTTTATGTTCAGTAGGAGATGAAATACATTTGGCATAAAAAATGGTAGTAGCAAACTTCCTCGAAATGTATCTATAAATTGTCAGGGACAATTCCTCAGCTGAGGAGTCTGGTATTTTTGGTGATAATGAAATCTTACTGAGTCATACATTTAACAAATTCTGCTGGCTTCTGAGTGATAGCTTTTACAAAGAATCAAAATAAACCATTGCTGTAGCTATGAGATTCCTTTCACAGAAATGTTGCTTGTCATAAAATTACCTTCATGCAACCTCTAGCTCTCCCCTTCCTTCTCCTTCCAAATCCAAATCTCACTGCCAAATCCAAACATAGCTTAAATAATATATTTCCATGTCAGTAGGAGGCTCTGTGAAAGTTGTGTAAGATGATACTTAATGACTAAAAACAGTAGTAGAAACCTTGTATCACAATGTGCACATTGAGCATTGCAGAAGAGAATGACTGTTTTGTATTTAAGCTTGTTGTGATTCAGGTCTTTCTCTCTGGGTGTCTGTATGATATATTCCCACTAGGATATTAAACAGTTAATCCAAATGGAGACACTGGCTCACTTTCCTTGTAGGAAATCTAATCTATAATATAACATGGAATATTTTTGATTGATTTTGAGGCTTATTCAGAGATAGTGTCAGCAATATACACAGCAGCAGTGGCTTTCCTTTCCTTTTCCTCCTTATGATGTAACTGGGATCTTCATTTCTAGTTCATAGTGATATATTGAGGAAAAACATTACTGTGAAAAAATTGATTTAAAGAAAAAAGAAAAAAAAACAGAACTCCTTAGGTCAAATAATGTGGGAAAGAATGTGTCTTCTGTGATATTCAGTTACCTGATTTAGGAAACACTTGGTTAATAAAGCATAAAATCTATTTGCTTTATAGAAGACAGAAGTTCCCTGGTAGTTATTTCCCCTTGCTTTGCTGCTATTATCTACCTGCAGTAACAGGAAACTCCTGTGATAGTTCTAGGAAATTAGGGAACAGACTGTGACTTGAGTGAAGTCACTTCTTTACCTTCTGAGGAGCGACTGCGTTCATGGGGACTGTGGGAGCACCAGCTGGGGATGGAAGGATGCAACCGTGTTGTGGAGATGGCTGCGGGAAATCTTCCTGTTGGTGGAAAATGGAAGACTTTAATCATGCAGAAAGAATACAGGTTCTTGCCTATACGTTCTTCCAAGAAATGATTGCAGTTTGTGTTTGGGAGGAAGACTGTGGTAGTGATGCTGCCAGTGCAGCAAAGTACGTGAGCGGGTGTGTAACGGTGCTGGGGTGCATGGCACTTCCACCTGCCCTCTCTGCAAGTGTTCTCTCTCTGCAGGCACCCCAAATGTATAGGGAATATTCTCTAAGAAATGCTCATGCTCCGTTTTCTGTTTCACATGGATGCCTTTCTGTAGTCAAAGCCATGAAAATACGGAGGCTCTTTGGATACTTGTTGGCTTTTGCTTTACAAAAAAGAAAAAAAAACCTGCTGAGCTTCATCAACCTTGCTGTGTAGACTAACAAGTCCATATTACTAATGAATGACTAAGGCTAAACATTTTAATGATTGGCAATTGAGATTGCCGCTTATTTAGTTCATCAGTATTAGGCTGGAAAAGTACTTTTCCCGAGGGGTAATGAATTGGTTCTCTGCATCTGTAAAATTGGATTAACACTATGGTCTTATTGACTCTGAAGTAAATCCTTCTTTGAGATGCTGCCTTAAATATGAGTAAAGATGTATCTAGATTTAAATCTTTGTGATTAGGAAGATGAATCTACATTTGCCAGAATTGATGATGGAAGATGGTTGGCTGGTTAAACTGAGCTAGATGAACTTTTAAGTAATGGGAGATGAATTCTCTGTCCTACAAATTGCAGCTTAAATTCTGCTTTGTATTAATGGTTTCTGGTGAATTATTAAGGGTTTATGCTATAAATACTGTGTCCTAATAGCCGTTTTCTTCCTTACTCACCTGAAAGATATCTTGTATTACAATGCTAGCTTCTCGAGGAGTGTCTTGATACTTCCTGCAGGGTAGATAATGGTAAGTTATTGATGCATTTTGACAGTTTTTCAAACAGGTTGGCTCCGTGAGACAGAACTGTATAAAAATTATCCTTCTGGAAGTTAACATGTAATTTGTCATTGTAGGAGCAGCAAAACAAGAGCAGAATGTTTCTCAATTTTCCGAGCAGTGAAACGCACCCTCTCATCTCCGCGCGATGCTTTTGCTCCTGGCGCGGAGGAGGGAAGCTGAGGCCCGTGGGTGCTGCGAGCCGCAGGTGTGAGGGTGCGGGAAGGGGCTGGGGCGGGAGGGAGTCACACCTTCCTCCCGATCCAAAGGAAACTGGCTGGGGGTGAGGATGATGCCGGGCGCCTCCCATCTGCGCTCAGGAGCAGTTTCTGACTTGGCTGCCCAACTGACCCAGGATATCTGGCTTGTGCTCGCTTTTTCTTTGGCTCTTGCGTGGTCCTGAATGGGAGTGATACTGAGGAGGAGATTTCAGCAGCCAGGTTGTCCACAAGAACCATTCTAATGCATGGAAAAGCTGCATACAACTGTGTCTGGATATTTCTGTTTTTAATCTTCTAGTGCATATATTTGGCTTATAATTAACTGCAGCAATTACTGTGTGTAAGAGGAAGTACTGTGTACATTAGATATTTCAAAACTGAGGCTAGGATCTGTTTTTCTTTTTTTCTTTTTTTCCCCACTGCAGGTTATTAAACCCTCTATCATACAGGAACATGCTTTTCAGTACAAGGTCAGCATAAGAACTTTTCCAATATTAACCCCAGTATCTTTCCCTTCACTGCAACAACCTTTATGAAAACTGCTTGCAGTGATGTTCACTGGGGTCTTCTGGGTACCATAAGCCCAACAGGGGGTTATTTTATCCAGCTTACCCTGTATCCATGGTAGCACACGTTTTATTTCCTCCCTTAAAAGTACAGGAGTTTAAACAATGTCTGTACAGAACTGGGGTGTTTGTGGCCAATGTTTCAGAGAAGTGCGTGCCTTAAATGAATGCTCAACAATAAATCGATAAATACTTGGTGTCTTTAGTGGCATCAGGTGCTCTCTGAAGTATGTGTATTCTTTACTTGCCAAGAAGGGAGTTAGACTTTCAAGAAAACAGAAAAGTTTAGGACAGATGAGAAGAAAAAATGTAGGAAAAAATGGAAGGGAAAGTGCTCAGAACTAGAATGGAAAGAAGAAACAAATAATGACCTATCTTCAGAACTAGCAATGACAGAGTACGCTTATTTCTGTAGAGCTTTTAAAAACACTTGTATATTTATCTCAGTTCTGTGTGGTTTGGACAGGAAAAAGTAAAAGTGAAAAGATATTTTAAAACTGTAATCAGGGTTAAAACCAGTCCAATGGTGAGTGTGGGTTTCCCAGTCCCTGGGCAGCAGCAGCTGTGTCCAGTGTGAGCACCTGCAGAAGGTGGGTGACAAACCAGCATCGTGGGCAGCACTCGGTGTGGGCTGGTGGATGCCCGTAGCTTGCAGATACCACATGGTATTTTGCTGAAATATCAGGCTGGCTGTGACTGAGCAGAAGTAGAAACTTTCTTCTAGCTTTTATGTTGTATTTTATGATTATTGTTTAGTTCCTATCTGCAGGTGTATCCAAAGCAGCAACCTGAAATGGATATGGAGGCAGGTGAAACCAAGCGAAGTCCCAATCTCCCTAAGGAGCTTGATTAACTGGAATTATATCTAGCACCCCTCCAACCCCTACCACTTTCTTTTGATGGGATTGGGTCTTTTTAGCACATATTTTGGCAGTTCCATTTGCTAGGTGCTCCAGCAGGTGCCGTTTGGTGGCAGAGGCCAAGCTGCGTCAGGCAGGAGCTGCGGAGCTGCGGTGGAGGAAGCTGCACGGGTGTCCGGCGGTGCCGGGCGCTGGGATCAGAGCCCCTGGAACGTGCAAACGGTGACGCCCGGCGTTGGCGCAGGCCAAGCCCTGCCGCAGCCTGGAGAAGGAAGGGAGCCGAGTCTTCCTTTTACAGCTTGAGCTTTTGCAGTTGGAGACAGAAGGAGAAAAAGAGAACTTAAGCAGTTCAGACGCTGACAGTTGGCACTGCTGGGAGAATGGATGTAAATGGCATAAAATTAACAGATTGCGTCCTGCCAAGTTTCTTCTTAATTGATGTCATTCAGGCCTCCTCGCAGGCATTGCAACAGTAGGAATTCTGCTTCCCCAAGTTGGGTGCTTTTGCAGAGAGATAAAATCCTCAATAAGTTGCAGGGCTGGAAGCTGTTTTTCCCGAGACCTTGCTTAGTGTGATGATGCCTTTGGGCTCCATCCTGCGAGCTACTCTGATCCCAGGGCAGGCGAGACATGTCCAGGCTTCTGGAGTGGCTGGATTTTCCTCTGGGAGCCTGGGATGAAGGGGTGCATGAGGAGAAAGGGGCAGCTGCCTCCAGCCTCCTGCTCCCTGTGGTGTCACTTGGTTCAAGTGAAGTCCGTGGCTGCCTACAAATCTGCAATATAGCCTTATGATCTCCCTTTGCAAAGGGTTTGTCAGATCTAGACTTGATTTTCAGTAAATCAATATGGAAAATACAAATTACCTGGAATTAGCCCATAATCATAGTTTCATAGTTTGGCTTAAAAGAATAAAAAGTTCCAATGTGCTCTGCTTGCTGGCTTGATAGATACTAAGGGAGCTGTTGTGGTTTACGATGTTGCTGACCTGCTAATTAAAAGGCCTTAAGTAAGACTTGACATAGGGGATGTTTAGTGGCTTATTCTGCAAGTCCCTGACTTATCTTTGATAGAACTAAGTGTAATACCTCTAAATGTTACACACATACGTTACAGTGACTGTGGGATTGTGTGATTAATGCAAGGGATTTGTGCCTTCATTTTAGTTCCATCTTTGCTGTAAGCTTACTTGACCTTCTTGTCTCAGTTATTCTTTCTCCAGAATTAGTTAAATTGTTGTGAAGCTTAATTAACATTTTAAATGTTTAAAATCCCTAGGTGACAAATACAGGACTGTGAAGAGCTTTTAAAGAGCTTTAAAATTCTTGGCTAAGTGTGTTAATAGCCACTGTTATGAGTGTCAGTACAGCACCTAAAAACCCTAACTTCGGTTTGGGACGTTAGATGCTGTAAAATATAGACAAAATGTGAGTTTATGGTCAATTTCTGACTCTTCACATAGTATGAAATGAAATAAGCGTCTCTCAAGCCACAATAGCTTCTTTCTGTATATTATTCCCAGGAGAAGCAGCAAAATACAGGTAAAACGAGCTGTAGGTAAAGGAAGAATATGGGGTTCAGTTATACAAAAATATTAAATATATCCTATCCTATGTTGCTTCTGCTTTCTTCAGTGACATGTAGGATTTGAATAAACACACTGGAAATAAAGAAAATGGAATGATACAAAATAATTCTTTCCTTGTGAATGACTAGGGTTATGCAAATAGCTGGGAGATGGAGAAACAGCCCTGAAAGTTTTCTACTTTCATCATAGCTGCTTACTCTTACCAAGGCCAGCAGCAGGTGTGAAATCGTAGTGTCTTTTTACCTCATCAAAGAAAAATAGATCTTTTGCCTTGGATGGGTTTTTTTTTTAGTGAGATTTTAAGGAAAGTTTCCAAGTAACTCACATTTTTAAGTACTGTACACACTGCCTCCACCATAATCAATTATGAAGTGCATTTCTTTGATTTACCTCCTCTAAAGTATGTAACTTTATACATAAGCTGACAAGCCAAAGACAAAGCCCCTATCAAAATGAGATGTTCCATTGCATGTGTCTTTGTGTAGAAAAGACAGGAACTGAATGGATTAGTAACAAGCTGTTAGATTTTTAACTACTGCAAGATAATCATGTATTGAAGTGGTGCTACACAGCACTTCAATAAACATTGTAATGTGATCTGATTAAAGAATAGTTGTCTCCTTTCTTCTGTAACGCAGAGATTGTGTTACATGGTCACTAGTGCTTGGCATGCATGTGTTCCCAGCAGGGTGATATTTATCATTTTTCATCCTTTTCCATCGTACCCCCAACCATTTATTTACTGCTTCTGAAGGGCAGGAAGATCTTGATGTGCTGCTCAGTGTTGACCAGATGGATTTCTTTTCTTTGATGGGACTGGGTTTCACATTGAGTCCAGCAGGATATTTTTTTTTCTCATGCACATATGACATCTGTATGGAAGAAGGATGGCATGTCAAAGGGTTCTAGCAGTGGTCAAGTTGCTCCTTACATCGGTAGCAAGCAGCATATATGATCTCTTGACAGTCTAGGAATCGCTGGAAAACAGGTATAGGACATGTTGTAGGACGTGATGGGTCTAATCTTCTTCAGGATTTTCTGAAATCTGTGAATTGAGTTTTGTATGTATGATGCTTCCTGTTTTTGTGTAGAAAATGAATAGCAAGATCTTTTGAATACAGAAAAAGGGCCCAGTAATAATGATAACTATGCGCAACATGTTTTGAAGGCCTCCCCCTTCATGTCCACTCTGTAAAAGACTAAATATTCTTGTTTTAAAATGCAGATGCCTGTCCTTAGCTTAAGGCATTGTGCTTTATTGAATTTGAAAGATTTGAGAATTACAAATCTTTTTGCACTTTAAATTGTGCTACCAAAAAAACCTCTTGTGCTGTGATCAGGGATCTTTTCCTTGTGGTGAAAATGGTAGTACAGCAATTCTTGAAAGATAAACCTTCCTGGATCTGGAAACAAAAATAATAACAGTCTTGTGAACACAAGTTTATGTGATTGCTTTTGACATTTTAATTTACTGCTAGTTAAAAGTCCATTTTCTGGGCCTGAACAGTCCAAATTGGAATGACTTTGAGCATCTCAGTGCAGCAAGTTTGCTAAAACTGTTTATAACGTGGAATAAATATTGTTGGACGAGAGGAAGCATTTAATATACAACTGTCTTCAACTAGCAATCTGTTTTAATTATTTTTACTCACTTTTCCTTCAGAGCTTGTTTCCAAACATATTTCTTTAAGCAAACTCTCTTCACTGCTGATTATCTTTTCCTGGTTAACAAGCTCTCAGCTTTTTTAATGGCTGTGTAAACCCAGCTCTTCAAGAACCTTCAGAAGGCTCTTAACTGTGTACTTAGTTTTGCCAACATCATTTATTTTTTTCAGTGATATCTGTAATTCACTCCTTCCACTAGGCCAGCGGAAACCTCTCAACTTTCAAAGCTTGATGAGACACATACTTTAAAAATCGGAGTTTCAAGAAAGAGGTTAGTTTGGAAGCTAGGGCTTTGCAAGTCAAGGCTTAGAGGCTCACTTGAAATTTTTAGTAAAAGAAATATTTGTTTCTGTTTATGCTGTTTCTTTGTGCCTTAGTCACCGTGTGTCCTGTAGCAGTACTGAGGAGTGTGTGCCTAGAAGTGCAAAAGAAAGGAAGGGAAACAAATACAACTGCATTATATTAATCAAAACTCCCTTTGCGCTATCCCTTTCTCCTGGAAAGAATATTTGCGGTTCTGTGAAGATTTTACTTCCCTATTTTCTTCTTAAGTGCAGTCTGCAGCAATATATCTGTCACCAGTACTGGCTCCTGCTTGTTTCTAGGTTCGTCATGGCATTTATCTGTTGTCTCTACCTGTAGTTATGCTTGTTGATAGGATATATTGCTAGGGTTGTTACTGTTTTAAAAATGTTATTTCATTACAAAGACACAATTAAAAGTACCTCTCCCACACAGCTTTAAGCATGCCTGGCGCTATTTTTAATCTACTTTATTTTCAAGGGGGGCTGTGGATGGCTATGTGTACTGGAAGTCAGAGGAGTGTCAGATGTCAGGAATGGAAGTGAGACTTGAAGCCTTTCCATGAATATGTATAAAATGAAAAGCAATGCAATAATAGCTCTAGAGCCTCAAATTCTCTATCAAGGTGTAGAATAGAAGCTGAATTAATTCAGACCTTTCAGTGCCTGCCAGGGTTTCACATGGATGAGCTGGAGGTTCTTTCTGCTTGTGTGATGACTTTGCTTTCGGGTAATGCTTCAATTACAAGCTTGTAAATTTTAGAGTAGCAATATCAAGCCCAAGGATGTGTTGAGCTTTCAGAAAATAGGCCTAATTTAGCAATGATTCACTCCTTTAAGGCAGGAAGGTACCTTGTGGTGGCGGTGATTTGGTGTCTTCTCCCGCTAGGGATCCTTCCCCGATGCTTCAGCGCTTGCCGAGCTGTGGCCGGCGGCAGAGGTCGGGGCTCTGGTCACTGGGAGCCACCGTGCTGCCCTGCTTAGCTGCACGTGGCACGAAGCTGAGCGAGCCAGCCACGCTGTCAGCATTCAGGCACTACCTAATGTGTATCAATTGTCTGTTTATAGTTGTTTTGTTTTAAAATGATAGTTCTTAAAACATGCAGCAGAAAGAGTGATTTAAAGTCAAATCCAGCTAGATGTGTTTAACAGTGCTTTAAAAAAATTATTGCCAGATGAATTGGTGTCTTAAATGGCATCCTGCTTATGATTTGGCTGGTATCCTGACTTTCTTGCTTTCCAGTTTATTTTGGGTAGTTTGGCAAATCTGCAGCGTGAGGCAGTTCAGCACATCTCCTTCTAATACAGTGTAAATTCAACCATAAAAACTAATGGACTGGAATACATCAGGGCTTTAAAGACTTATGGCCAGTTCTATATATTTTGTGCAGTGAAAGAGGCTATCACACTAAGGTTTGTTATACAAAAACTCAATCTGAAATTGAGAAACTCCGCAAGCTTTCATGTAATGGCAGTCTGTCTTTTACTGGAGAATGATCTGACTTCTATGGAAATACAGGAGTTGCAAGTGAATTCCCATTTGAGCTCCTGTGCTGGGGGTCCGGGGCTGTCATTGCTCAATAGCACCGCGCTGAGGAGAGAGACAGGAGCGATAACTGGAGCAGAAGACAACAAGTGATGGGGACGGTGAGAGCTCCCAGAGCGGTGCGGAGCCTCCCTCCTCCTGCAGGAGCCTCGGCCCTGGAAGGGAAAAGGCCCCATCCCTTCTGCTCTGCTCTTTGGTGCAGGTGCTGGTATGTTGGTGTTAAATGGTGCCATCTGCCCAAATGCCCCTGGCTCTGCTCGGGCTTCATCACCTTTATTTTCTGTCTTGGGTCTTTGGCAACAGGTATTTTCTTTTTCTGGTTTATGCTCCTGTGTGTGTGATAGATTTCTCTTTTCTTTTTTTTCCTTTTTTTTGTCATAACTGTCAGAAATTGCTTCTAAAATTCTCTGATAAGAGGGAAGTCATCTCCAAAGCAAAATAATAAAATGAGTGAATCTAAAAATCAAAATAGGTTCTTTAATCGCTGACTGAGCGTTCATCAGCTGTTGAGTTGATTCAGGGGTCTCTAGAGTACGTTACAGGTATAAATGAATTTAGGCTAGTTACTTTTTAGATACATAGTAGTTTTATTCATTTTCAGGAGAGGTCAGTTGAGAGGTGAGCAGTTTACACCTCCTGCTCCGCATCTGTGCAGCGGGGCCTGCAGAGCCAGGGGTTGGAGCCCAGGAAAGGGAAAGGACCAAAGAGCAGAAACCTGCAGCCACCAAAGGCTGCCACAAGCAGATCTGAACTAGGGGCATGGAAAGGTTGTCTTAACTAGCGCAATATTTTAAAATACTTTGCGTATGTAGTCTTTTGTATTCAATGTACCTGCCTTAAGTGCTGTGGTCAGTATATATCACTTGATATGAATTATGCGTAGAGTATTATAATACATTCTGAATTTATTAGTTCTCAGTCTATCCTTGGAGAAGCTGAAAATGAATATTAAATATAGCTGCTGTCACAAAAACATTTCACATCAGTCTTGAATAATTCGTAATATACTGAATATTTTGCATTTAATGAAAAATCATTGGGTTGCATCTGGTAGTTTAAAAATGAGTTTGGAACTGAGATAGCCAAGGCATTAAACGACTCTATTGCAGTAAGTACGTGTGGGTATTTTTTGTGTAAATACTTTATTTGATGCAATTCAGACATAACTAATATTTTATGAAAGCTGCTTGTGCAATGAGCTGTTACTGTTAGAGGAATTCTTTTCATTGTGTTTATGGTCCATAGATTTGTCTCACTTTTGATTTTTCTTTTGTGTGTGTAAATAATTCAAATTATTCTTTTCATTTTAATACGTAATCAGCATGTATCATACATTTTAATGTAATAACTGTTTATAATTACTTAGAACTATTATTGTTTTTCTGAAGTTCAGGGAAACTAAATCAGGATGATGCTACTTCCCGCTAGCATTGCCAAGAAAACTCTTAGAGTTTAAAGCCATTTTTTTAAACTTTGCTTTCTTAAGGTGTTTCAAGGCCTTGAAGCAGAAACTGAAAAGGCTTTATAACTTTGCTCTTGTTTTTGGGAAGTGTGAGTATTTTTGAAAATGCATTTGGAAACCGCTAGTGTTGCGTTACTGGTATTTTGACAATCTGACCACTTTGATGAAGCAATTGACTTTGAGGAGAAAAATCTAGACCTGAAGACGGGATGTTATTTGCACTGGCAGAGACCTGGCCTGACCTTTCTAGTGATCTGAAAGAGTCAGACTTTAGATTTTGTGCCTTCCTTTGAAGTTATGGGGTTGAATGCTTGGTATTGTTTTTTTTAAACAAATCAAAATGATTTTTTTTTTTAAAAAAAAAAAAAAAAAACAGTTAGCGTGTTATCAAGACTTATTTATGTGAATTCACAGCTGAAAAGATTAGGATCTAAGTGAGGTCGGCATCTATGCTTTATAGCCTTGGATGCCTGTGGTTTGATTTGGAAAGCCGGGAGGGGAGCAGAGGTGTGGAGGCAGCGCGTGCAAGTGAGTTAAACCATCCGTGCCTTTCCCATCAGCATTGTAGGTGCCCTGGATCGCTTTCTTGGAAGCTTAAACCTTACACAGTGTAGGACCACAGAGTCCCTATGAGTGACTTAACATACGTGAAAATCAGCACAGGGTTTACAAAATGGTCTGATTGGTCTTCACTGGTGTCCTCGTGTAGACAAACCCTCTGGAGGTGCCATGCTCCGAATTTAGTCCCAGAAAGGTGCTCCCTACTTTCCATGTGTGTAGCGGGATTTATGCTGTCCCAGAAGAATGTTTTAACACCAGTTTCCTTGATGTGTTTCAGATGAGATTGAGACTGAAACATACTGTTTCAGTTGATCAGGAATGGTTTTGTTTGCACTGGCCTTCGAGCTTTTAAGATTTCAGAAGAATTTGCTTTAGCTTTCTTTTTTCATAAGAATTATTTATAGCTGAGAGAAATTTCAAGAGCAGCTGGAAGCATCATGGTAGGAATGAGGGGACTGATCCCTCTCCCTGACCTGGCAGAGCTTTGAGGAAGCCTGGTAAATCCTGGCAGTGCAAGTGAGCCTCTTGTTTCTGACTTTCCAGTTTAATAGTGAAACTCTGAGGTCACAGTTTACAAGTGCAAGACACTATTTATCTGTTTTAATTAAGCTATTAACACCTCATAATGCTTTTCATAGAATGCACAGCCTTGTGTTACTGCATCTCTCCATGGAAGGTGAGGGCCCATTTTTATGGAAAGCAGTGCTGCTGGTGTGGGCGAGGAGAGGGAGCCCTGGGGGCAGTGGGCAGGGTGGGAACTGGTGTTGGGAGATGTGGCAGCACTCCCGAATTTCTTCCCTCTTGGCATCTCCCTTCACCAGGCGCTTGGGCGCAGTGACTCTGCTGGGCTGCGTGAAGGGAGGATGCAGCAAGAGGCTGCAGGGCTCTGTGTTGTGCCATCGGGAACCTCTCTCGTGTTTGAGGTTTTTCTCCCAGAGAATCTGAGGATTTTTCACTTTTTTCCGGGGTCGGGCAGCCCAGTTGGAGCTGCAGGGCAGTGTATCTAAAGAGGCACCTGGAAATCCCAGGCTCTCCTGTACTGTGCATGCCTGTGAACTGCTTCTAGCTGAGCTTTCTCCTAACACAGTTATGCCCATTTATTGTAATTTTCAAGACTTGAAATCCTGTATTTTTGGCTGAGATTATTCCATGAAAAGCTTTGATTTCCTTCTGGAGTGCCTCAACCCCGTTGCTTGTACAGACAGGTGTTGATAAGGCTTGAGGGACTGAAGCTAAGGAAGAGGGGCTGTGCCTGTAGAGAGGCCTTATCAGGTTTAGATAGCGGTGCAGGAAATGACAGGAGAAAGTGGGAAGCTTTATCAGACTGTTAGAAAACACTTTCAACAAGCCTGTGCAGTAGTGTGATTTGTTCTACAGGAATGGGAGTTTGTTTTTATTCCCGTGATCTGTTAGTGTGCTGGTGCACTGAGTGCCAAGGTT
Source organism: Rhynchotus rufescens (assembly GCA_032273925.1). Lineage (NCBI taxonomy): Eukaryota > Metazoa > Chordata > Aves > Tinamiformes > Tinamidae > Rhynchotus > Rhynchotus rufescens. The sequence goes on along the minus strand of JAVCKT010009737.1, from coordinate 16,179 downwards.
TAACCAGCTTTGAATCTTCAGCAGAATTTGAGGGAGCAGCTCCGCTGTGGCGCGCAGAGCTGCTCCGTGTGTCCTGCAGCGTGGAAACCAGCTCCCCGGAGCTGATCCCTGTTCCGTGTCCCCTTGCAGGGTTTGCTCACGCTGCTTGGCATCAGCCGCGCTCCTCTTGCGTGGTGGCCCACTAGACCTTCAGCAACACTGAGTGTTTTTAAACCCTCATTCATTCCCCGAAAAAGCTGCTTTACTGATAGCATCCTGTTTCTGAACATGGACAAGGCTGAAGTAATTTCGTTGCGTAACCTGTCCCTTAATGGCTACAATTAGCTGGATGAAATTTTCACAGTGGCTTGAGCTGAAGTTGTAATGATTTTGCTCTTGGTAAAGTGCACGCTTTCCTCCAAAGATTCCAGTGCTAGTTATTAAAAACCTAAGCCATCACTTAGATATCCCTGTTCATATCTATCATAAAGAAAAATAACATTACATATGTTTACTGCTGTCACCTGCTTCTTTCCCACAATACATGTGTTCTGCAGGATATTAAAAAATCTATGATGCACAAGTGAGTCGTAACAAGAAAAGCAATTACATCTCCATCTTTATTCAGAGCACATAGGGTATCGGGTGTTCAGACAAGGAGATGACATTTCCAGGCAGACAGTGTTATTGTTGCCCGCACGGTGCAGTTTGGGGTGTTGAAGAGCAGCCTTTCCGAAACGCTGCCGCATCCGTGTCACGGAGCGCTTGCGTGGCACGGGGCAATGTCCGTGGAGAGCACAGTTCCCGGGGCAGGAGCTGCCCCATCCATGGAGCGGGAAGCTCTGACTCGGGTTTCCTGGTGGCTCGTAGTTAGCTGTGGTGCTGTTTCAATGTCTGCTTGCTTGGTGTTCCCCAGGCCTGAGGGTCCCTGCAGCCTTCCGAGGGGCTCAGCCGAAGCTTCCTGCTGTGGCAGAGCCGATTCCTGCCCATTCAGGTACCTCGCGTGGAACTGTGCGGATTTCCTGCAAGCAGAATTGTCTGAATTATGAGTTCTTGGCATAATCTGATATAAAATGGTATCACCTACAGTTTAAGTGACTCTAAGTGTTTCCACTCGAAGTCTTTTTCTTTTCACAAGATAAAACTAAAGGTTTTGCATGACAGCAGATGTGTTTTTGTTAGGTTTGCACAGGGGTTGTTTTCGACTGGCAGAGGAGGTAGAACAGAGCAGGTTGTATAAAATAACCTGCAGATGATCATCAAGAGAATGCTTTAAATGACTAGTGACTATTCAAATTATAGCAATATTCATGTAGGAATAGGAGGCAGGGCACAGTGAGAACAGTTCTCAAGTGTTCCTTAAATCCCCAAAGCCTGGCTGAGACATTTTGAAATATTTTACTCTGTAGCTATGATGCCTCAGCCGAACAGCCTAACATGAAAGCAGGAGGTTTTTATATATGTTTGGGTCAGCACAGGTTAAGCTGTCAGAGGCTGCTTTTGAACTGTATCATTACTTATAGTGCAAGTGGTACTGAGTGTTGGCTAAAATTGCTCTTAGATGTTGAACTAACAGCAGAAGCTGAAGTTGTTAGTTTATCATGCAGACATTAATGGCTTGGTTGGATCATATTTAAAAATATATGTTTATGTATAAAGAATATTTCTGTGCTTTTAATGTAGTTTTTCAAAACAGCCTGCAGAAATTGTACTGTGCTGCTCCCCAAGAAGGCGGGGGGAAAGGTTGCTTAAACTTAGTGTTATATATTTATATATAAGCACTGACTTAACTAAAGTATAGTCTGGGGAAGAAAAAAAAAAAAAAAGCCTTGATGTCTCTCTTGCCCTTTACAGATGAATAAATTAAATGCCTTCCTGCAAGCAGTTTTGAGTTGCTCTTAGGATAAAAAAAAAAGGGGGAGAAGGGGAGAAGTTCAAGGCCAACATCTGCTTGGTTGGTGCAGCCAAGACCTTGCCCTTAAAGCGCAGTCACGAGAAGGTGCCGGGGCCGGCGGGCGGCAGAGGCCTCGCTCCCCAGCACGCGGGAGCATCACAGCAGCATCACAAAGACTGTTCTAGGCACAACCCCCAGAATCTGCAGTTTCACCAAATGGGAATCTAGCTCAAACAAAATGAACTTTGTAATGTTTTTGGCTCCAGCCCAGTTCATAGTTAAAAAGATATAAAAATTAAAGAAAGCCTTGTAATCCTTTGGGAGAACTGTTTTCACCTAGCCCTCGTAAGCACCTGAGATGGGAAGAATGGTCTATTAAACATGATAGCTGGCATAAAAAAAAAAAATAGAGCAGAGCAAAGAAGGGAGATATTAAGCAAAACTGTAGAAGAGAGAAATGCGCTGGATGTGGACGTCTTCCCAGTGTACAAAGAGATCCTTGGCCTGGCGAAACGGGGACAGGGCGCAGGGCGGCTGTGTCCCCGGCAGCTCCGGAGCCGCTGGAGCGTGGGGCTGTTGTGACTAACAGAGCCTGGAGAACGCCCGGTGCCCCCCCCAGGCCAGGGAAGGGCTGTTCTTCCCCTATCTCTTTATATTCTTTGTTAGTGACAAAGATGGGTAGTCAAGTTGGACTGTGCTGCTGATGCTGACAGATTTTTAGCTGCGAGGAAGTTCCTGCTCTTGGAGCAGCGCTGCCCTAAGAGTCGCCCTGGCTGGCGCAGCCCGGCTGCTTTGTGTGCCTGCTGGGCCAGGAACGGTATATTCACCACGGGGTTAGCCAGCACCAGCAGTGGCGTGTCTGCCTGTTGATAATTAGAAATCAATTATGTTATATGTGTATAAAAACAATAACTCCCACAGTGTTTTTGTGAAGCAAGTGCTCTCTGAAAGATGTAAGATCTTTAGGGCCAAGTGCTAGAACATGTGCACTGGTTAGCAACAAAAATGGTTAACCCTGCAGCTATTCTTCTGTGAAAAATAGATTAAATTAAGGTCAGCTAGAGCAAACTGCTGCTAAATATGGTTAGCGTATAAGAAAGAGCATCTTCAAGGAGAAAGCTAATGGAACTGAGTTTTTATTTCTAATGAACTGGAGATGCAGCCTCTTCTACAATATCTTATAATCTGTTTATTGTACTATAGGGGTTTTTCCTCAGTTCCATGCAAAGCATTGCAAGCATGAAATAAAATATGAAACTGGTGGCTACGTGAGTCTGATTTTCACAAATCATTATTTCTCTTACAAGTAATTGCTGGTTTATAGTTATTTGTTCCTTTAAAAACTACAGAACAGTAGTGAATTTATTTACTGTAGCACTGTATGTGGTGTAATAGAACCAATTTTCAAATCATCATAGTTAACCAGTTCTCCAGTACGGCATGTGTGACTGCAATAATGGAAAGATGAGAAAAGATAAACGGTCTCTCTGAAAATAAAGGCCTTTTATTGTAAAACAATTGCAAAAGAGATACTTGAAAAGAGCTGAGTGGGTTTCCTGCCCTCACAGAGCAGGGATAAGTAGGTTTTATATGGAGAGTACTTGCTGGTCACTGACAAAAGCCAGCTACTGAAATAGCTGCCTTCAGTTATGAAGCAGAGAAATATTTGACATATTCCTGAATATTTCCTAAAGTTAAAGAAGTGTACATGCTCCATTTCACCTGTGTTTAAAAGTTCATTTATACTTTAAGTATTTGGTGCCAGTTTCTATGAGTTTGTTCTTGCAGTTTTTTGCTGATGAGCGAGCCTTGCGTTGAGGGAGCTGTAGATGGTCGGGACACACAGTGATGTTGCTCCACTGCCTTTACTGTGAGGGGACATCTGTACTTAAGCAAAACGGGCTTGTCCTGAAAGTTAGATAAACATGTGAAATGTGCTTTAAAAAAACGGCATTGAGCTTAATATCTGTGTGCAAATATCATACTTGCAGGTGCAGAGGGCTGTTGCTTTTGGTCTTAGTGGAGCCTGGATGCTGAATTATTGTCTATCTTCTTGACAGCTCCTGCAAGAGGAAACTGAAAACAAAATCTCTTTGCCTTTTCTTTGACGCAGACTTGTTATTTGTATTAATTTTCAGTATTTTGCTTCAGAGAATGGATATAAAACTCTACTAGCTTTCAACTGCATGGTTATTGTCTAGTGATTAGTGTTTCGGATTAAAATGAGTCAAAATGCAGCAAAGTGCTGCTTTGGCTCCTGTTACATCTGTGTGAAAAGAATGAGAGTCTTTTGATCATCTCTGCTCGTTAGTGATTTTAGAGACCTTTTGAGAGATGAGGAGAGAGAACCCTCAGCTGAAGGTGCAATCTTCCTTAATACCTTTTAACATCAATTCATACCTGGAACACAATATGATACATCAATAAGCCTATAATAAATAAATGCATTTCTGATGCATAGTGGTCAGAAATAGGTTGTATTTCTCTTCTGCATTGAAGTAAAGTTTTAAATAAATAGTATGAGGAGTTAAGTGAGCTGGTACGATGCTGGGCGTTCGGAGTGAAGTGAACAGAGCAGATGGAGGCAGTGGCACCACGAAACGGTGACTGAGCTGCCTGCAATGCACACGGAAAACTGCACGGGATTTGCTCCCCATAACATGGGATAACAAGAGCCCGGGTTTAGTTGCTCACGATGTATTTAGAATGAAGGGGTGGGGGAACAAAAAAAGGGAAGATGAAAAGCACTCCACTTTCAAGCTTGCTGTCCTATCCAGCCCTATATTTACACTGATTTCCAGTTCCAGAGAAGGGTTCTTCTGGATACTGCAGTTCTGCAGGGCTATTTAAGCGGTTGACAGCTGGAATCAGTAGCCAATACCCTCAATGTGCTTTTGGACACAAACATTTTCTAGTAAAAGGTGATCTTTGTGGCCTGTGTTGTGAAAAGCAGGAAGAAAATCTGCCAGGAAACGTGAACCTTGACGGGCCCCTCTGTGTCCCCTGTCAGTCACGCAGAGCTCGACTTGTCTTTTCTCAAAAGCAGAAGAGTGTCTTTGTAGGCCTATTTGTCGGGTGTGCCCTTGCCTTATAAAGCATTTTCTTAAAGAACTGTCTCAGGAAGTTCTGCCAAGGTGCATCAGCGCTTTCCTACTGTGTGTCTCTAGATGTGGACAAAATCACGATTTAGGCTAAACTGAGAAAGGGTGCTTTGCATTAAAAAAATTAAAAAAGGCAGGAAAAAAGCATAGCTTATAAGTTTTTGTTAGAACAAACACTACATGTCGGATCATAAAGTTTAACAGAGGTTTTTGAGTGTGTCAGGTACGAGTCAGCCGTGTTGGTCCCACGCGCGGCAGCCGCCGTGGCGGGACCGGCCGGCCCGAGCAATATTTGCAGTTTCCCCAGAGTCTGCACTAGCCTAGCCGACATCAGCAATCAGTCTCCTGGACAGTTTTGCTATTAGTCTTTTCCTGTGTGTCTCCAGCTGAACAGAAATGACAAGTTGTCCACACAACAAAGTGTCATTTTTTTGTCTGTGTGCCTCTCAGAGGCAAGGAGGCATCTCTGCTGGCATCTCATTAGAGAACCCTTATTTTTCGTATACAAGAGTTGCTGGGAGTGCTGGGCATGAGGAAGAGGAGGGTCCATAAGCATCACGCTGGGGTGCCCTGATTCTCCTAACGTATTCCCAGCACTGCTGGCTGGTTGGTGAAGGGGAACACGTGCCTGGGGCTCCAGTGCAGTGAGCAGCACAGTGCAATTCAAAGTGCGTAGACAGCTTAATACGAGGTAGAAAGCTGATTATGGGCTCTGTTAATTCATTAGATTCAACCCAAAACATCTTAGAAGCTCAAAAACCTGCTTGATTTTAGTATTGTGGATTACAGTGAAGGCTGCTTCTAGAAATAATACATATAGTCTGGTTCTGTTATATGCATGCCCACTTTGTCATTTTAAAGAAATGTCAAGTAACTCCAGGAAGAGTTATGTTATCTGTCTGCTCAGCAGGACAGCAACAAGAATAAAAATGTGCCTTTTTGTGCCTTCTTGAGGTTTGTAAGTGAACAGAGTGGCTCACAGTAGTGAACAGAGTGATGGAAGGGCACCCCTTCCAGAGCACATGCTTTTTGCTACTGAGCTCAACCTTGTAGCAAGGCAAGTTACGGAAAAGACAGCAGCAGCAGTTACCTAATCAGTGCAATTTGCTGTTTTAGCTTGCCCAAGGGACACACGATGCTCAAACGGGAACAGTTTGATCTCCAGAGCTAGAGGGTTCCTGTAAACTCTGTAATTTCTAGTGAGTTTTGTCGAGGCTGGCGAGGCGTTCCCGTTAGGGGAGGTTTCTTTCCTCTGCGTCGGCAGGGGCTGCTTTGCACTCGAAGACGGCGGGATGTGTAAGTGAGATGACCTCTCCTGGCTCTCAGTCATATTAAATTTTATGTTTTTTGTCAAAGGAATTCATGATCATTTTAGTTAAGATCTGAGCAATAACTAGTGGCTTTTTGGAATTAGGCAGCAGACTTAGGTTATCTCTTAGACTGCACGTTTAACTTTCTTTATATGCTTTGACATTTTATTTTGTTTAATATTGTAGGGTGCCCCGAGGTGCTTTAACCTTAAGGCTGCTATAAAAATAAAGTGAGAGCTGAAATGTTTCCCCCAGGAAGCATTTGGGGGAAAGTAGGCTATCAGGTCATCAGTATGTATGGCCAATAGTGAAAATACACAGTAAAAGCAGTTTCAATAACCTACTAAAAATGCATCATATATTCTGTTTTATACATTGCACTGTGCAAAGAGCTTTTGAAACTGTAAAAGCCCCTCTTTCTGAGAGAGAGAGATGTCTTTTTCAGCATTTCTGTAAGTGTTGATAAAATAGATTACTGAGCCCTTCAGCGCTCTGCTTTAAAACAAAAACAGAAGAACAAAACAAAAACACACACCAACCTGCAACCCAAAACATATTTTTTCCTGTGGATTTTTGTCAATTGTTTGTGCAAAGGCACTTATTAGGAATCCTAAATTCCTAAAATATTCTCACTATTGTATAGCTTTGTGTAATCTCAAAACAAAAACAGAAGACAGAACAGTGGCAAGTGGTTTAATAAGTGGTTGCCATTTACCAAAGAATGGATGCTATCATGTCATCCCCCTATCTGCTATTTGAATATAGAAAAACGTCTTCTGCATTACTGAAAACTTCAAGAATATTTGATTATTAATTTAATAACCTAAAGGACAAAATCCACCATCTGGTGGTGAAGCCAGCTTTTGGATATGCAGCAAACGTGTTTTATTGCAGGGCCACAGAACTGCAGCTTCATGCAAATCACCCGAGGCAGGATTTGCTCTCTCCTCCAAAAGTAAGAATTTCTCTTCCTTTCCAGGTCTGTATCCCATTGTTGTGTAGGGGCAGATAAAGCATATTTTTAAAACTTGAAGGATGTTTTATTCAAAGTAACAATAACAATAAGCTTTAGTTTTATTAATTCTGAAATATATTTCAATAGCATTAGCTCTTAAATTCCTGTATTTGTATATTTCCACTGTGTGCTTTGGTATGTGGTTGCGTATATTCCTTTTTCTGTATTTCAGTTTTAGTTTTGTACTGTGACCTAATACAACTCTCCTGAAAGCCGAATTACTCAAAATAGCTTTCCACTGCTCGCATACCTCTTCTTCAAAAGGAAATAAATCAAAATAAGAGTGTAGGACACTTCAGAACAAGCTTTATTTTGTTTTTAGTATTATTAGTATATTGTGAAATACTGTGCAATGCCAATTTACTTTTTTTCTGGCTGAGACACTCTAAGGGAATAGGGAAAAACTCACCATACCCTGAGCTTAAAGTATATAGTATAGCTTTAAGTCTCTTTTTCCTTTTCTTCCTCTGTTCTCTTAAATAGTAGGTCTCACCAGTCTGCAGCATCTTGCAATGTGATGCAGTGGTTCATTGTGAATTCTCAGGGGGTAGTTCACGCCGATTGGCCTTCTGCATTGCTATCCTAAAATCACAAACCATGATTCAGTTTTTGCTTTCAGGGTTTTTGCTTTTACAAAATAGCCTATCCCATAGACAGTCAATCAATCCGGTGTATATAATTGTGTTAAGACAGCATTGCAAAAATCTGTTTACAGTTGTCTGTCCATCGATCCAGAAACAAAGCAAGGACTGAAAAACAGGAACAACTGTCAAAGTCTATAAACACTTGCTGATTCTTGCAATGCATAGAGTGAGAGCTGCAGGTTCTTAGGCAGTACTTGAAGTGATGGTGTTAATTTTTTGCGCTGACAGTATGAATGGACCAGAAATTCTATATTATATCTCCTCGAAGAAAGCATTTGTTTCTTAAATGAGTGTCAATTAGAGGCATTAAAAATATAATCAATACTTTAGAACAGTTGCAGATTATGTTTTCAGTTTTAAATTGCATTTTAGAATGAAAGGTGCTGCAGTTGTAAGCTGAAGACAGCTGAATTTTTGCGTCCTGCATTTCTAAACAGGATATTTACATGAGAGCCATTTATACAAATGGGCCAAGACACATCATGGTCTTATATAGCTGCTGCTGCTGCTCGAGGCTTGTCAGGTTTGTGCCTCCTGAGCGTCACCACAGAGAAATTGTGAAAACATGTCACCTCATCGCTTTGAGGAATTAATTTGTCAGCCAAGGATTTTTTAATCTCGGAGAACGTAACCAATTCCAAACTGTTTGTTTTATAACTCTGAGAGAGTTATACCACTGCCATGGGGGCTCCTTCCTTACTGCGGTTTTTAATGGGCTATTTGGGTTGTGTTCCGAGATTTAAAAAAAAAAAAAAAAAAAACCTCCCAATTGTCTATGGTGTGCCTGTTTCTCCCAAGGTAATGTCGGAGGTATTTCTGACGAGCCAGCTCATCTATTATTAAGCAACGTTTTGAGTTGTTTGATTTCAGCAGATTGCTCTGATCTTTGTGTTCCTTATTGCTCAGAAGGCAAGAGGTTGGAGAGATGCTGCTGTCGAAGGCTTAATTTGTGTAAATGCTGGAATTTTCTTCTTGGATCAATGCTTGAAGGGCTGTGCGCGCTGTTTCCTGTTGCGAGGTCTGGTTGGAACACGCCGGGCGCTGGTTCCTCCCTGCATTGAGGGCTCCTGGGCTGTGGGGCCTCGTGTGCGCCCGGGCCTTGCCGCTCGCTCCGTACGGCCCCTTCCCAAACCTGGGCTGGCACTGGCCAAGGAGGAGGTTCAGCTGGGGTGTCTGTCAGGCCACGTCTCCTGCATCGCAGCCAGGCTGCTGGGTGGTGCCTCCTTGTTTCCTGCTAATCCAGCTTGCAAGAGGACATCCTGGAGCCCCTCTGGGATTTCCAGCAGGCCCTAGGAATAGTCATCCTGGTAAAAGCTCCTTGGGGTTCTGCTACGACAGCTCAAAAGGAGCACATTTGCTTTTGGGAAAAGACCATAGATTTGGTGCACAGCTTTAAGTTAGTTTTTACGTGTTTCACACCTTCACAGAAGAACGTGGTGTGTTTAATGGGGTATGGGCAGGCGCTGGTTGAGCATAACTGGCCATGCAAAAACAGTGTGATTTAAAATTCCCCTAGCGTGGCAGAATGCAGGATATTCAGGTACCTGTGAGATCAGTAGTTATTTCCTGCGGGCTCCTTTTTGTACCCTTTTCACTGTTGACTCTGTTAGCTAAGGCTTAAATCAATGGCTATGAACATGTGAAAATCTTCTGCAGACAACCGGTCTGTTTTGTCCTGATTAAATTTATGATATGCTGGGGTCATCATTCAGTGCAAATCAAGAGCCAGGAATAGTGGCTTCACATCAATACAGTCAAATCACTGCTTAAAAGTGGAGTTATAATCCTTTAAATTTAATTTTGTGAGCAAATTGCAGCTGCCAGCTCCTCGATTTCATTGGTTCCAAAAACAAGTCAACATAAGAAATTGAAAATGCCAAGAGGCATCAGTCCTGTAAATATATTAGTGCACCATCTGGAGTGTAGTGACCTTGGGCTTTTTGTTTGGCCTCAGTATCTTGTTGCTGGAATTAATTCAGCTATTAATACTTGATTGAGTTTACGCCTCTGACTAGACAGAGCTCCATCTTTACTTCTGGCTCGAAGGGTAGGTGACATCTAATTTAATAGTATGTGAAATGTGCATTATAATAATCTGTTAAATTCCTTATTTAAAAGGAAAAGATATAGATTGTTTTGGAATCTACTATATGGTGTAATACAGGAAATAGAACAAGCTTTTTATTTTTCATGACAGCATTGGTGAAGCATATCAACTAATTTTAGAGATGTCTGCCTTTGAGCTATTATTTATCAGGTTTCAAAAAAATGGTAACTGATTGTATCTTAAATCATTATCAAGTTTTAGGGAAATGTTTTTTGGATAAATTGCTTTAGTACTAGTGAAATGTTACGTATTATGGACATAGGAAGCAGAAAAATTACTGGACAATTCTATAGATTTTAAGTGAGTTGCAGATCAAGTGCTTCACGAGCTAATTTACATCCATGTGGTGAAAAGTATCAAATCTTTGGCTCAACAGATGTTGAATGTAATCTGAACTTCCCTATACGGTGCCTGCAGCTAATGCGTACACTGATATTTATTTGTGTGCATGTGGATGGTCTTGTTAATGTCAATCACACGGCTCGTGGGGCAGCATGAGCTCTACCCGTAGGTCTGGTGCTTAGCTTGTAATGAGTATCAGAAGTTTTTACACAATTTACCGTATTTATAAGGTCCTTGTTCATTTTACTAGGAAGAGTAATACGTGGAACTCTGCATACAAAGGATCGTAATAGATTGTAATGGTAAAACTTTGAGAAATCATCAGTAAACTAAACGAGAGCATGATAATGATGTTTTCTAGCCTCTTAGCAATGCCTACACTCATGCAAAAGTAACAGCCAAGTGTGAAATCCAGGAAAACATTGATTTTGATTTCATATCCATCATTCAATCCAAGTAGAAAATAATTGAGAATCAAAACAGTAGGAAATCGGTACTGCACGATGCATCAACTGCCCTGATCTGATGGCTAAGGGCAAAGAAGATCCTTCCCCTTCCTTAGCAGGAAACTTGTTTGGGATTGACAGAAGGGCCAGGACTTGCCCTGAGGTGAACGGCAGATTTTCCATTAGACTCTTTCCCTTTGCCCTGCTCCCCTTTTAAGGGGTTGGATTTCATCTGTTGCATTTACTTGTGCTCTCACAGTGGCTTCTCATGTTAGTGTGCGCTAATGTTGCTCTAATTAAATTCTGAAAACATAAAAGACAGAAATTTGAAAATTAAAGATCTGCTGTCTGATTTTTTTTGAAGAGTAGTCTAAACTCATGCAGATTTCTGTGTCATCTCTGCCAAATAATAATGTGAATACTTAACTGCAACACAAGTGATTTCCAAGCTGCATGTTATTACTGTTTATGAAGCACTTTAGTAAATCAAATCTGTATGAGCAAAAAATGCAAATAGGTGAGTTGTCCATATCATAACAGCAGCATTAATGCTAAATTCTGAATAAGGGACCATTTAGATAGGAAACCAGCCACCTCAAAATGAACACTTTGTACTTGGCTGTTCCTCAAATCAAGAACATCACAACGTACATGGAGCCGGAATGCTAAAATGAGACCTGAGCAGACAGCAAGAGGAACATATGTATCTTATTTGGTGTTTATTATGTTTACTTGTTAGAAAAACTCTATGTAAAACTTTTCCTTCTATTATATTGTATATTGTATGGGCCGGGTGCGTCGTATATTTAGAGATACCTGTGTAACATTTAAGCGCTTTTATCTGTGCTTTTGGCTCTGAGTGAGATTCCAGTGCCATGTTCTGTTGGGATAATACTATGAATATTCCCTCCAGGATGGGTAATAAGTGTTTGTCAGACCCTGTGGGTTACAGATCAGTGAGGCTGACAGAGAAAAGATGAGTATTTCTTAATGGAATTGATTATGCTGAGTAAAAGTAGTATGGAAAAAGTTGACCTGGTAGGTTACGTTTGTAAGAATAAGAATGAAATTAGGCAGCAGCAACAGCATCATGGGCTGTTTTTTCAGTCCCTGTTGTTTCTGGACAGAAGGGATTGCTGGAGCGTGACTGAATTCCTCCTTTGGAGGATTGTTAAAGGACCGAGAGGATCTGGGCTATTGCTCTGCCAGGAGTCCCTCGGTGTACGCAGGGGTTGTGCGCTTCCTCTAGGATTAAACCTTCTCTCTAAGGGAAAATCTGTGTTAAAATACACTCTGCCTAATCAGATGATTAGAGTTTAGCTGATGAAGTTAATAGTCTGATGATTAGAGTTTAGCTGATCAAGGTTCATTGTGAATTCCCTTTAAATTTGTGAACAGTCTTTCTGAATTCTGATGCTCCGGACTCCGTCTTTTAACAAAGACTTGTACTTGCTTTGTCAAAAGCCACATGAAAAGGGATCAGTCGTCATAGTTTAGATGTTAAAGCATTTCCTGGCTTTCCGTCTGGTGGGGTGGAGAGGGAAAACTTTGGAATTTGGAGAGGCCTGTTATCTGCTGAACCTTCCTGAGCTTGGTTACAAAACGTGCTCTGAGAGCAATCCATGTTTCCTCAGCGGCCTGTCTGGAAGCTGCAGGGCCTTGGGGGCTGTGCTGGGCTCCCGCCCGCGCTGGTGTCCGCGGGCCGGACCGCTGCGGGGCCGGGAGCAGCTCTGAGCCTGGCGGGGCCCGGGGGCCTCTGCCCGCCCTGCTCCCCGCAGCCCCACGGGGGCCGTGTTTCCCACACGGACGTCGCCGCTCCGGAGCTCCTGCGAAGCCTCCGCGAAGCGCGGTTGTTGCTGGCGCTGTGGCGGATGAGAAACTTTAAACCAGGCTTTGGCGGCGCTGCCTGCAGATGGAGTGGAGGGAAACGGGATCCTCGGTGATCAAGCGTGTGGGAAGGGATGGTTCCAGTTAGCGGGCGGTTTCAGTGCTGCTGAGTGGGCTTCTTTCCTTCCTCTGCTCGTGCTTTGCAAGTTGAACCTGGTTTCTGGATCTACATGCTTACATGGAAGAGTCGATGCTTTCATTCTTGGAACATTTGCTGAAATTGCATAAATACTGAGACACAAACATTTCAGTGTTTGCTGGAGGATGGAGAACAGAAGTAAATAAAAATCAGCTTTTATGACACTTCAAAAATGCTGGCTTGGGGCCTCAATGGGGAGAGGCAGAACTGGCTAAAATGTTGTTCCCAAAACCGCAAGTGCTCCCTTGAAGGAAGAGGAATAGACTTGGCAGGCAAAGCAAACACTGCAGACCGCAGGAGAGAGCGCTCGCCATTCTTTTTGTTCTGCTCCTCCACTTGAACGCCACGGACTGATTTATAGCAGGGAGAGATTCGTAATTCTCACAGGCTGCTTTCAGTCTCACAACTATACCTGAAGCAGACTCTCCCTCCAACTTGCTTTGTTTTATCTGCTATGGCTTTCATAGACCCAGCACTGACGTGTTGTAGAAATGTGGAAGTTCCCTGGTAACAATTTTTTTCAGTGCATTTTTTTTTTTTTTTGAGATCTGTTCAAAGCAAAGGTTTAATCCTGTGTATCTCTCCATCTAGACACTGTACTCCAGAATAAAGCTCCTCCGTCCCGACTGGAGTTAATTGTGCTGGGGCAAGGAAACCAAACGGGAGGATGTTGAGGCAGTTGTTAGACCAGAATAGTGCAGCAGGATCCGCAGAATAGAGTTACGACTGATGGGAATTTTCCTGTGGAGACAAACCCCAGACGCGTGTCCTAAGATGCTAGGTTTTAAAGAAACTACTGACAATAGAAAGGAAGAAAAAAAAAAAAGGGGGGGGGGGAGGGAAGAGGCAAAGAAAAAGAAGCCTTTCCTCAACACCCTGCCAAGTTCCACATACAGTGAAATTCAAGGCTTCCCTTGCCTCAACATGGAATGTTTTTTAAACAAATCCATCTCCTCTGTCTCAGTTTCTGCTGAAGCAGCATCTATTCGGAGCCGGTGGCTACATTTTGCACGCTCCAGAGGCAATTGAGCATCGAGCCATTGCACAGAGGATTCACCATTTTAGTTTTGCAAATTCAGGAAGGAGAATTCCTTTTACAATATCTTAGGTAAAGTACAGTGCATCCAGGTTTCCTACATTGATGGTCCTTTACTCTGACATTTTGATTTAGTTTAAAATTCTGTTTAAACTCTATTTCTAGATAGAGATGCTTAAATTTTTTATTGGCAGTCTGTTTAAGACTAGTCTACGCTGTTTGCTATCCTTCTGTGCACTGGCTGACAAAAATATAAATGTAAACCTTCTGTGAAGCTCTGAAGAAACTGGGATCTGACAGAGAGATGGATATGCTGGGAAGTTTCAGCTGTGGTAATTCTACACCTAACCTGTTCCTTAGAAAAGGAGTCATCCTACCCGGAACCTCAAGACTAAATGTCCTGGTTTTAGGTAATCTCTTCAGGGACTGAACAATCTAATTACAACAGCACAGTGTTGTAAAAACTATTTTGCTGACATTGTTTTAAAACAATGTCTATCTATGCCTTGTAATTCCAGATAGTCAAAAGCCTAGTTTCAGTAATTCTCATGGCTCTCAATCATCAGGGAATCATCTATACAGTAATGAGTGTTAAAGAGGAGAATTACCATTTCCTGCCTAAGATGGAATGGTAGAATTCGAACATGCTTATTGGGTTAAATTTAGTGGTTGAAAGGAATGGCAACAGGGTTTAGCTTGGCTCCTTTTACCTGTTAAAGTATCCCATTTTCCCCTCAGTTTGTGTATCTGATGGATTTGTTGCTAGTCCAAAACACTCACAGACTAAGAAGTAAAGGATCTAGTCTGAAACAGGGAAAATCTTAACAGCTATAGCATAAATTAGCAGTAGCTATTGTGAAAAAGAAATTATTGAAGGAAATTGTACTGATTTTCAGAAGTTTGTATCTTGGTTATCTGAGGAGTTATTAGCTTAAATTTCATTTTGTTAAAGAGAATTTCAGCCTTTAAACTGCTGTCACATTTATGCTAATAAAAAGCATAATTTTTAAACCTACAAAATGAAAACCTGCTTAAAGCATAAATCCATTCTGAGCTACTCTATGTAATCCTATAGGCAGGGAATTTCTAAAGCAAATACCTGAAAAGGATCAGCCCTTTCTGACAGGCGCGTTTGCGAGGCACCAAGGCAGTTCTTTGAGAAATCTCCTCTGTATTAAGTTCAGCTGTTCTCGTTGCAGGGAGATTTCATAATTCATTTAACTCTTTTGGGAACAAAGGTTCAGATCTAAAAATCCTTACTCCGAAAGATGCCCAACTCCCTCAAATGTCTTCACTTACTATGTATCACTAGATCAGCCCTACAGTTTCAACGCAGAGGACCAAACGTATCCCACATGCGAGTCTTTCAAATTCAGTGAGACTGTGCTGAGGGTGAGCCTGGCTACCAAGAACTTTTTAGATCTAAATATCAAGGTCTCTGCTTAGATCCTTTGGTCCTTGATGTAGATGTCTTACCGCTCTTGAAAGGAACGGGACTATTTAAATATTCAGGGAGCAAGCAGTGCCCGGGAGAGCAGCGAGAGCCCCCCGTTAAACGGGGAAAGGGCCAGAGGCTGCTGCATGGAAGGAGGGAAAGGAGGGGGGAATCCTGCCGAGGAAAAGGATACATGGCAAGGCTCAAAGGAAGACGTCTCAGGGGGACAGAAAGCAGGCAAACCTCAAAAGGGTCTGCTGCTAGAAAACCTAGGGAAATGACTTTTTTTAAAATAGCAAAGACAGTAATAGAGAAAACAAGATTTGTCTGGGCAGACTGCAGATGTATTATAAAATCAGTCTTTTTGTAAAGAAAAAATCAAATATGAGTAATGGCTCAAAAACCTTGCATTCATTTCAAAGAGAATAATAAGCTAAGCAGCATGTCATTTTTTACTGTTACTCTTCCAAAAGTCCCTACAATTTAAAATTACAAGGAAAGACTATGTAATTTTTCCTGCACAGCTACTGCTAATGCTTTATCTTGGATGCAAAACTAATTGTTTCACTTTGAAAATTTTTCATTAACTCCTCTAAACTAACTGATGAAATACAGAGACATATTGTTTCATGGGTGAACCTTATTTTTCCCTTATTATGTTTGATGTTTGAAAAAAAATAATTACATTGTTAAAGGATTAAAAGACTCCCCAAGATCTGCAAGGAAAGGAACAAAGAGTGGTGGAAAGATATGCTCTAGTCAAAAAAAAAAAAAAAAGAAAGAAAAAAAAAGAGCATGAAGAACATGGTCTTGTGACATTTTATTTTTCTGAATGGTAAATGGT
>JAVCKT010009736.1:0-10573 GCA_032273925.1 Rhynchotus rufescens | reverse complement strand
GCCCGCCCCGCCGCCCCGCCCGGCGGCCGAGGCAGCGCGCGGCGGGGCGGCAGCCGCCCCGGCCGGGCCGCGAGGCCCCGCACGTGCCCCGACGGCGGTGCCTCAGAGCCCGGCAGGGCTGCACGCAGCGCCACGGGCACCTGCTGCCATCGCGGGCACCTTGCTTCACCACGGGCACCTTGCTTCACCAGGAACCCTCCCAAGGACGGCTGTGTGCCCCGAGGGGCTGGTGCAGGTTTGGAGCTTCAGGCCATCAGCGGCCTCCCCCGGCTGCCATCGAGGGTGATTTCCGCTGCTGCCTTCCTGCGAGTCTCACTCACGAAAGAGCCTAGAAGACAATGCTTATGCTTTTCAGAAATGATCCTGTAATGTCGCTTTTTGAAAAGGGAAACCATTATCACATTAGAAAAAAGATATAAAAATACTTGTGCTTACGCAAGTATAAAAAAACTTGAGGAAAAGGAAAACAGTTTTCTAGATAGTTCCTCAGAAAATTGGAATTGTAAATAAATAAAATCTTTCTTACTGTGTTTTGGTGTAGTATGTCAATGCTAACCAAATATGATAAAAACATTCATCTTATCGCAGAGATGAAAAACGAAGGTAACATTAAATAAAATGCTGTTTAAAATCCATTATGTAATGCACATTTAAACAATTAAAAAAGTCAATAAAAACAGATTATGACAAAGAAAAGTAGTCAGCCTCACCTTGATCTCTGTAGCAGTGATGGGATCACCTGGATGCCATCTCCATGAATGTGAAGGATAAGAAGGTGATCAGGAGTAGCGAGCATGGATTCACTGAGGGAAAATCGTGTCTCACCACCTAACAACCTTCTGCCATGGGGTGGCTGGCTGGAGACATGATGGGAGAGCAGGGGATGTTGTCTACCATGACTTCAGCAGGGCTTTCGACGCTCTCTTCCATAGCACAGGGCTCCTAGGTGAGCTCAAGAAGTGCAGACTGGAGGAGTGGACAGTGAGGTGGACTGAGAATTGGATGAAACCACTGTGCAGAGTCTCATTGGAGGCTTTTAGCTAGCAGTGTCCTCCAGGGTTATCTCCGGTCCAGTCTTGTTCAACCTACTCATCAATGACCTGGATGACAGGTCAGGTACTGGACAGAGCACACCCTCCACATGTTTACTGATGATACAAAACGGGGGGCAGTGCAGTCAGAGAGCTGTGCAGACGTTCAGAGGGATCTGCACAAGTTGGAGAGATGGACTTGAGAGAAGCTTCATGAATTTCAGGGAAAACCAGTGCAGGGTCCTCCATGTAGTGATATGGGAGTCATCCCACACACCAGAGGATGACTTGCAGGAAAAGCAGCTCTATAGAGAAGCACCTGATGGTCCTGGTGCACAACAAATTGACCATGAGCCAGCAGCGTGCCCTTGTGGCCAAGAGGGCCAGTACTACCCTGGGTTGCATTAGGAAGACCACTGCTAGCAGGTGGAGGGGGGTGACCTCTGCTTGGTCCCAGTGAGGCCACACCAGTGCAGGGCAATGTGCTGGAGAAGCAGATTAGATGATTTCAGGAGGTCTCTTCCAACCCCAGTCATTCTATGAGTCTGTGTTTCTGTGACTGTGTAAAGTGCACAGCAAGGGCTAGAAACTTGTATATAAACTTACAGAAAAAATATATATAGATGGTACTTGTTGGAAGAAGATAACTTACACAAATATATAATTACGATGTATCTGTGAAAAGAAAAAAAAGAATTGCTCTAGCAGCTCCTTTCTGATTTGGCAGGTCATATCATCTTTACAATTCTACCACAATGCTTCACACTTCATGTTCATTGTATTTCACACAGAAATTAAACAGTTACATATATTTGCTGACAGAAATGCTTCAGTATGTATGTGCACAAACACATATTTACTTTCTGAACTCAACATTAACAGCATTATAGACAAACATGTTTTCAATAAAAATGCAAGTCTTGATAGTTTGGTGTATTGTCTGTTTTAGCTCTCAAAGCTAAAGCTCTCAAAACTTTGAGCTTTTCTATTGGTAAATTTGCCTATTATTTCAAAGCCATACTCAAGAGAACACAATATTTTGCTTATAATAGACCATTGCATCCAGCAACACAGGCTATTTGTTCCTTTTGCAGTCACCCCATATTGAGTAGACTTGTTCTTTCTCTTCACAGTCACTGCACTTCTTTTTTTCCCTCCTCAAATAACATGGGTTCTGGTCCTTGTATTTTTGTTAAAGGATGCCCATTACTTCTAAGACATTCTGGGAATTGTTATGCATTTTCTTCCAGTAAAGTGCAGCAACAATAATGCTCTTTTAGTGTTCAGCCATTTGTCACTCATAAGCAAATGGAAAACACTCCACTCTGCTTGCCAGGAGATGATGTAGTGGTCTTTCTGCACATCTTACTGGGAAGCCCAAGTTCAAGATTCATCTTGATGGTGATGGTTTGCAGCTTGAAAATTATTTACTTTGCTGGGGAAATATATATGTAGTCAGTAATATGTGATCATGAGTTGAAGGGTATTTTTGACACTATTCTCTAATTTTTTTTCTCTCACACTATTTAGTCATAGAATCAGTAACTGCCTCTAATTGCTGCTTGGCTGTTGCTTTCCTTCATAAGAAAATTGTGACTGAAAGGAGTTGTATATATATTCAAGAGAAGCATGTTAGTTAATTGAAAATACAATACCCAGAGCAAAATCAGTTTGCTCCAAGTATACTCATGTAATTTGGAGAATTCAGTGACAATATTGTAAGTAGGATTTGACTTCACCTGTGTCAGCTAGATTCTAAAAGCACATTTATTAGTTTTGAAGGTGTGTTGGGCTTATTAGATCAGATGTAATAGCAACTGTTGCTGTGAATTCTGCTGGTAAAAATAGGTTTGGAGAAGACTATCAATGTATGGAGCTCATTTTCTTGAGGACTGAGATAATAGAAATAAGCAGATATTAAATATTAAAAAAACCATCAACCTGACAAATTCTCATGAGAATTAACAACTGTGTCAACACCCTCCCTATCTCATTGAGTCACGAGGCATTTTGAGTTACCAGAATGATGCAGCTATGAAATAAGCAAGTAGTGCTTATGATGCATCAGATAAAATATTTTCAGTAAAAATAGAAAAATTTAAAAATTGACTGTTGTACTCTTACATTCTTCCTAGGAATACAATCACCTACGTTCATGAAAAATGAATTTATAACTTAAACAAAGCGGAGGCTTCTGAGGAAAGGAGAGCATATCTCATACATAGAGATTAGAAAGGGTTGATTTGTTCAACTTTGCAAAACGAAGACTGAAAGGTGAGACAGTCTTAAGTATACCAGGTTTGCTAGTGGGTGGATTTTTTGATAGTGTTATCAAAGTAGTTGCATGACACACTTGTCTGCAAAAGGCAGCAGGAGTGGATTTGATGACCTGTGCAGCCCTGTCCTGTGTTGCTAAGATGGTTATAGTCAAAGGATACATTAAAAAAAAAAAAAAAAAAAAAAAGTGTAAAGTATAAAGGAAGGAATCAAATGTCGCAGGTAAGATGAGCTGAAACATTAAAGTCACAGCAAAGAATTTACTTCATGCTCAAATCTATTTTAGGAACAAGGTGGAAATATGGTCAGGGCTCAGGTCCAATTAAGGAGCTAAAGATGCCCAAAAGTTAGGGCTGTCCTTATCCAAAATAATCATTAGGGAAGGGGCTGGCATGAGACAAAAATCAGAGTTGAGCAAATGATGTACGGGAAACAAAAGGAGAAATCTGGTACTGATACAAACCCATTCTCATGTTGCTAGATCATTGAGTGTTGCCAGTTTAAAGGCTGGTATAACCACATTTAAACTATACTATATGATACCTATCATATCAAATACTAGGCAATCGTAATCTTATAGAGAGCTACAGATCAGGATGTAATTCTGTCAAATTACAGAAGAGAAAAGAAAGGAAAAAGGCATGGAAATTACATTATTATTACAAAATAAGAGTAGATCTAAGACTAGGAAATGTAAGATTATGTGAAGGGAAGAATGACAATGACATGACAGTGACAGTAACAGTCACTGTATCCTGAGGAGGCTAGTGGCAAGCGTAGAGTCATAACAGTTCGACGAGCTACAAATGGCTACGTTTTGATCCTCTCTTCTTTTAAACTCTTCATTTCCCCTTGCTCATGACTCTTGTAATTAGTCAGTCTATGAATCTCATGCACCCAACCCACCTCCTGCCATAATTTTTGTCTAACTTTCACAAAGCTAAATGCTTATCAGTTAATACCAAAGTACTGGTACTTGTAGTACCAATACGTAAGGAACAGATAAGGAACAGATAGGATCTGTGATATGATCTTGGATGCTTCATGCTATTCAGAAGAGCCACTGACTTCTTAACTTTTAATTCCTTCCTTTTGAGCCATTGCTTTTTTATGACTTTGATCTAATTTAAATGGTGTTAATTTTAATTTTGGTCCTGAGAGAAAGAACCAATAAGGAGAGTAATGATAGCTATATTATTTTACCTTGTGTTTACCTAGGAACATGGAGCAGAAAATGAAGAGGGTGGGTTAGTCCATAATCAAGTTTTACAACCAAAGCCTTTTCTTATTTTCCATAAATAATATTCCTGTTGTAAAGTATTTTCTGGCTCTGTTTTCAGAGAATTGGGTAACTGCCAAAAAGCCTTACTGGTTTTAATAGATACTCATCACAAAAAGCTAGAACTTATTCTGAAATGACACATGATCCTTTCAGTTTCAGAATGCATTTAAAAATAGTCTCTGTCATTCACTTATTTAGAGGTCTGTTGCTTGTAAGAATCTGCCAACACTGCTAGAACTGATTAATAAGAAGAGTTAATGTCTACCAATTTGCCCTGAAGTATAAATTTGCCTCTCATGAAATGGAGATGAGCACCATTTGGCTGAATCATCAGTGTGGGTTTTATGTTTCCCTGCCAGCCATTAATAAATTGTAAAAAATAAAAATTAAATAATAATAATAAAACAGAAGATTAAACCAATTCTGTAGAATTATATAGACTTGTCTTGCTAAAAAATGGATATTTCTGCAAAACATGCAGATAGGGAGAGAAACAGATGGATGATATCTGACAAATAAAATTTCCAGATATTGCCCCATCTGTTTCCTTCTACACATTTTGGGCTATAATTTTTTGGCATTATAAGGTTGCTTAGGTGATAATCCTATTTGCAATGAGGTTATACCCAAAAAGCAATAAAATCAGGTGGGTGCAGTAATCTGAGAGCAGACATCAGTTTACTGGTTATTACCAATTTAAATCTTGAAAAATATAAGCATTAAATTTCCTTTTTTCCATATCCATTTTTAAGCTGCTAAAATCTAAATCTCTAGCTCCTCTACTTAAATTTTAGCATTTTTTCTTCACATTTCTGAACAAAGCTTATTTTCCCTCTATGAGACTCTTGATGACTTTATTTATGAAAGAGAAATATTTTACCATTACTGCTGCATTTCATAAAGACAGAATTCACAGACTGGGAAGTAGCACAGTGCAAGGACAGCCATATGGACAGTCCAAAAGGCAGCACGGCCCATGCTTTTCCAGGGGACTTCCAAGAGTCAAACCAGGCCTTAGTCTAGCAAAGCATTTAGACCAATGTCTTTTATCATCCAAGTAGTGATGGGGACAACTGAAATGATCATGAAGTATTTGAATCTATGAGATCAGTTGCCTCTTACTGGGCTGGCTGTTTGATACGCTAATAAAAAGTCTTTGGCGTTTTTTTGAATCAAGGGTTTTGGAACTCCCTATCACAGTGTATTTGAAGTTGATGACAATTTTTATGTAGGAAATCTGACCTGTGATAAAAGTGGCACACACTCAGGAAATAGTGCATGTGGAAGTTATATGATCAGTAGTTATATGATCAGTAGATGAAAACCAAATTAAGAAGAATGTAACATTTTATCTCTGTCTGCTTTCCAGAATTCTTGCTACAAATATATTTGTATACATGAGGAAACAATACATGAGCAACATGAGAAAAATATTTTTTCCAAAAGTTGAAAATTTTAATTGTTAGTCAAAAATGCTACCACACTTTGGCAAAAAGTATTTAAACAGTTCATAAAAATATCCAGAGCTGCATTAAGTGAGCCAATTTTAGTAATTACCTTAACCAAGAACATTTAGTGAAATTCAGTCTTCAGTGAGAACTCAGTAGCATGTAACTCGGAATAATTTGTTCTTTTGTCTTCAACTAAGTTATTTCAATGTATTTTGGTTTGTGAAATCACACAGCATTCATTTCAGCTCATTTCCCAGTGAACTATTCACATATATATTTAACAGATATTATACAAAGGGTCATGCCTAAAGTCTTGGAATATTCAAAGCTATAAATGTCCCTTGAGCTTGATTTAACATAGAGACACAGCTGAATCATTTGATCTAGGGGAAGCAAACGCCTCATAGTTCAATGTCATGCATACTATTTCTATTAAGCAACAAGATATAAAACAGCAAACTCTCTAATAGGAAGCACAGTTTATCAGTTTTTTTTTAATTGTTATTTTACTTTGATCCTTGAACGTATTCAGTTGAGCTAAGATAGAATACAAAAGTTTGTAATTAGCAAATAAAGTATCAAAATGAGGAAATTTTGATTTCTTTAAACCATTGCTGATTTACTCACAATCATAGAGAGCCAGATAAAAGACATTTAAAGAACTCTTTCATTCTGCTCATCTGCTAAGTGACAGATAATAAGTATATTCTAATCTATTTTGCTCAGGTGTTGATGTGCATACTTTTTCATTAGGAAAACCTGGGAACAATGTAAAAAAAAATGTAGCAAAGGTGACATTTTTGCCCATTTTTATATTTATGCGGTTGGCCAAATATGAACATGCTTTATTTAAGCTGTAGCATAATTTTCCATTCAATAAGGAAGCTCCAGAGCCCATGCATAACCTTAAATCTGTAATTTTAGAGGCAACTGCAGTATAGAAATTTTTGATTCACTTGAGTTTTAGTTCCTATTTCTGGTGTTAAAAAAGTGAAAATCTGGAAATCATATGATCACTACAAATACACAAAAGGGAGAATTTTGAAGGCAGTGCTGGCAGTATTAAGACAATGGCATATCGTGAACTATTTAGGAAATATCTTTGCATTAATTTCTGTACCATTAGTGTTCTTTCCTTTTAGCAGTCTTAAAATATAATTAAGCCATGTTTCTAATATATTTGAACTTCCTGAAAGGCAACTTGCTACTTAATGCCGTCAGTAATATATTTCACTTTTTAAATAATATTTAAAATAAAAAATAAAGATTTAAAAGATTAAACTAGCATCTTTAAGTAAATACAACCCTATTTTTATTGATAGATACACTATTACTGTTGGTTTTAATATAATTTCAGTGAAATATAATTAGTCTAGAGTATAAATCTTTCATGTTTTCATTATTTGCATACCTGTCAATCTTAATTACACAATAATGTGTACCCAATAGAAAAACATCTCCTACCAGTTCAAGACAACAGTTCTTCACAAAAGCCATAAAAATATAAAAACAAACACATAAAAACAAACACATGGAAAGTAATTCTGCTAATGAAAGAGCTGATATTGTTTTATCTTTAAAAGTAGGAAACTGAGTGTCATAGAGACCATCTTTTATTCTTAAGCATCTTAGTTTGATAGCTTAACTAAGAAAAACATTATATATTCTCTGCTTTGTTTTATATGAGGCTAATAACTGGATATTCAGGGGAACAGAAGTCTCTCAGTTCTATTTCTCCTTCTCAGTCCAGTTATATATTTTCAGAAAATGCTCCAAAATCTATTGCTTCATGAAAGAAATAAGAAAAAAACTTGTAAGAGTTGATAGAAACTTATCTTGAATTTATTGTAGATATGGGAGCTCTTTATATTTTATCAGGCAAGATTTTTGTTCTCTTTTCAAGTTATTATCCCAGGGATGCTGAGAAAGAACTTATTTGATTTCTTTCTAATGTACAATTGACTTGTGAAGAGTTCATTTGCTCATGCATTTGTTTCAATCTTAGGCACTATGGGATTTTCTTTTCTGTCTATATAGAGCAAGGAATGTTTTGCCATATATCAGACAAGCAAAATAAGATGCTGTCCCACACGACTATATGCACTGGGCAAATGCACATACTTTTTGTTTCTGTTTGATGGCATTTTTGTCATTTGTGGGATGTAATGTACTTTGACTTTAGCAAGGCTTTTGACATTAGTTTCCCAAATTGACACCCAAATTGACCCAGGAAACAATAGGATTCTCACTGGGAACCTGCAGACCTGAATACACATAAGCTGGATGAAAGGACTGTTAGAAGGTCTGAGAATTAATTGGGCTAAAAGGCTGAAATGGTCATAATCAATGGCTTGATATCAAGCTGGCCTCCCAGTTGTTGCAGCTAGGGCCCATGATGTTTGATTTATACATAGACAACACAGATGATGACAGACCCTCAGCAGATCCGCAGGTGAGACTGTGCAGAATGGCTGATACAATCATCAACAGAGCTTCCATTCAAAGGGAGCTAGAGGAACTCAGGGCCTCAGCTGAGGACACTGGGCAAAGCTCTAACGTGGTGTTGACCAAAGAGCTGCATCAGGCAGCAGGTGGAACCAACCAACCATCATTTTTGCCTGTGGTTTCTCTGACATTGGTATGGCATGCTTACTGCTATTCAAAGAATATGATTCCTTCCTTTATAAATTGTGATTCTGTAAGAAATTAGGAGGACTTTCATAAACTGAAGGAGATAGATGGGAAAGAAAACTTTCCTGTGATTAGATTATAGCTAATGTATTGCAAAACATTTCCTTTACGGATAGCTTTAAAAGTTATGTTTCACAGATCACCCAATTACTACACTTATAGGATTTTTTTTTTACCAATGGATAATGAGGTATTTGACATAAACTGTTTGCTGTGTTTGGAATATTAGTTTTGATAAGATCTTAAAATACATATGAATATTAAAACCATACTTTATGCTTTAATAACATTGAATATAACACTGAAATAACATTGTTAAATTGAATTAAAACAAATATGCTTCTATAACAGCTACAATATATGATTTTAATTTTAATTTTTTTAATGAAAGTCATATCAGTTAATATATGTAAATGAATATATGTCTCTCCCATAGTCATTATCCATACCATAAAAAGTTTTAATAATACAGTTGAGGGAAGATTTTCCTGACTTGAATTGGAGAAAAAAAAATAAAGAAGTTTGACAACTTCTTTTAATGCCAGACTTTAGAAAGTTAGAAAATTAATTTAGGAAACCATCTCATAGTTCTATAAAATTCTGATTTTTCAGTATAAATTTAACAAAACCCCACCTGGAATTTCACAAGATAAGTGATTTTACAAACAATAAATGAAAGGTCTTCCAGTTCAGATGATTAAATGTAATAAAAAATAAATATTTAATTTATTAAACATAATTTCTACCTCAGTCTCCAAGGAGAGATTACTGATTCCTTACCACTGTGACAAAAGATAGTAGAATAATGTCCTCTGCTATAGGCTATCCATACATACTGAGGGCACCTACACTATGAATTCAGTTCACCTTTCTAATCTCCACATTAACATAAACCTGGTTCACATTCCTAAACATTAAATTAGCTAATTACCAAGACAGCAGTCAAAGTATTAGGTGCATCCTCACTCATCATGAGACTGGGAGCCAACTGTAATGCAGTCCAGGTGACTGGCCTTGAGGAATGCTTGCTTCTCCCCTAGCTTCTCTGGAGTGCAGAATTTATCCTTGCTTTTTCCCTAGCCCACGTCTGGACCATGTTGCAGATACGCTTGCCTTGGGCTCCCTGATTCTAAGCCTGATCCTGACCCATGGACTCAACTTTCTGGTCTGACTGCAGACCTTCTTCATCACTACAGACTTGCTGGGCAATTACTAGATTGTGTCCCCCCAAGATCACCACCATGACACCTGCTCAAGTCTCTTCAAGCAAGCAGAAATGCAGAACTGCATTTCTGTTGGTGAGGCCACTGGCCTGTCTGCCTTGGTCTTCAGCTCACTGCTTGCCTCCACTTTCGAAGCAACCTCCTCTTGCTGTTCCCTGACACTAATAGTGTAGTGTCTACCAGGATTCACACCCTGCGTAAAATAGAGAAGTAACTCGAGTTTGTTGAGCTCATTATGGTTCTCCAAGGATGTTCCAGGAAATTTTATGTGCACAAGGAGCCCATGTCATTGAATGCAACGGGTGAGACAGTCTTTGGAACATGTGCTCTCCTGTCAGTATGCGCAGCTGGAATGGATGTGATTCCTTGACCTGAAGGGCTTGAAGCATAAACAGTATGGATATACATCCATTTGTTTCACTTGGCACGGAGAGTGTTTCCAGGGTAATAACTGAAGGTAACACAGAATATAGCTCTAATGAAAAGCAATATCTACCTTGTAGAGTTTACGAATTAACATAGCGAGGAAGAGATGATAAAAAGGGCGAGAAAAAATGGCAGCGTAGATTTTTAACAGAAACAGAATTTTCTTCAAATGTATGTATTTACCATCTTTTC
>JAVCKT010009734.1:0-42361 GCA_032273925.1 Rhynchotus rufescens | reverse complement strand
TTTTCTTTTTTTTCCCCCCTCTGGCATCTTTAAGGCATTCCTCACCTTTCAGGATAGGCTAAGATGGCCTTTTTTACTCTTCACAGTCCTCTAAGAGAGGTTCAAGGTTCTCCCCTTTCTTCTCTCCTGGAAGAAGTTGTCTTCTATAAAAGCCTTTAGTAACAGCTTGAACATCAGAAGGGCAGAAATAACACAAATGAGAGGATGGTGACTATATATGGAAATTAATAAATATGAGAGGATATGAAGAAGAGGCAGTTAAATGGATCAATAAATGAGGAGAAATTGCTTTAGCATTTGAACAAAAGTGTATCAATCAATAGGCTCATCAGACTACTAGGGACTTGGGAGGGAAATCAAAGGGAAGCCGAGGATGTTGCAGAAGAGCTAGATAATTCTCTCTTAAATAGATGTTGATACATATATAGTGCAGGCCTATTCTCTATCAATAATAAAGCTTGAAGTGCTGTCAGTGACTTGATGAACAGGATTAATGAAAGGCAGCAAGTAACCGGGACTGAATGCTATGCAGATTTGAGTTCTTGAAGTGTTTAGCTGAGCTGCTGATGAAAAATAAGCCATCTCATGTTAAAACCAGCAGCCACAATCAGAATTGCACATGCTATACTTAAGTATAAAAATAACACTGCATCTAGGTTTTGGAAGATAGAAATCTATTTATGAATAATATTAATTAATTGTAACAACTCTGGTAAGTGACTTAAAAACCACTCTGAACAGCTTTATAAATGAACTCTATTCATTATGCAATTGTGTTAAAAATGCATTGGGATTCATAATGAACGGGAGACTAAATAATGCAGAAAGTGTTATTTTGCTTGCATACATTCAGCGAGAGACCCCCACTCAATCTGCTCTCTTCCATTACAGTGGTTCGTAGGTGGGAGCAAGCTGGAAAGAATATTACAATGTAGTTTAGCAAGAATATGAATAAAATGGGCATAATAAGTAGCAGATAGAAAAACTTCAGTCTTTCTTACTTTTCCTGCTGTTAAGAAAAGGATAAAGGATGTAAAGAAATATGATTACATATATAACGGCTAATTGGTGGAACTCAGTGATAAGATAAATCTGAGGACAAAAGCTTACTGCATAGATTTATAAAGGGATTTGATGCTAATAGAGACAACAAAAATAATTCTAAGTACATCAGATTAAAAAATAAATAATGGAAGGATAATATTCTAATGACAGATCATGCTGTTACTGGATCTCTTGCATAGAAATACTCACACTGGCCGCTGTCAAAGACATTGGATGGATAAGAGGTTTGATTAAGAATGCCAGTTGGCCGGTTGCTATCTATATACACCATAGCATGAAGTCCCCTTCAACCAAATTCCTGAAAATTTTGCATCTTAGCATTACTTCAGAAAAACAGTCCCACTGGATGTCCCTTCCCTTCCCTGCCCTACCCTGCAGTTGTGCAAAGCGAGAGCTGGCAGGCAGAGAGTCCTCCTGTGAGCCCCACACCTCGTGCTCAGGTGCTGCCCCTCAGCAGCACGCGCTGAGCTTCCTTGTTGAGATCTACTGCTGTAAGGAAACTAGAGAAACGGTGTTGCTAATCCTGCTGAAATTAGAGGGATTACAGTGCTATAAAACCTGCCTAACTGGGATGAAGATCATGCTTAGAGTTTATCTAAAGTATTCTCTTACTAATTTTCTTTTTAATTTTATGATAGGTAAGGTTACAATCCAGTCAACAGCAAAGATACCCACTAATTGCTAATTAGGAAATGCTCAGTAATTCCTTTGTTAAGGCTAGCAGTTTTGCAGGGGTTGGTATAGCTGAGCTATCATTTCCAACATTCAAAACAACGGCCTCATAGTGCTGCATAAACATGTAGGAGATCTTCTTCTACTGACAATAAAGTCTCTTTTACACCTAACCATAAGAAGATAAATCTTTGATCTGCTAATAAACTTCTAATCTTTCCCAGCTCCGATATGCCAGTTACAAGAATGTTCTTTCTCTCTATTAATAGACTGACGACATTAAAGAGATAGCCCGGAAGACACAAGCCCTGCCAAAGGTGAACCCTAAAAGGCAACGAATTGTAGTCTTTACCCAGGGGAAAGATGACACTATAATGGCTACAGGTATATTTTTCAAATCTCTGTTGTCGCTCACAGGAAATATTCTTGTTAATCAATTACAGGTTGTGGTTTTACAAATTATAGTTGTTAAATGGCAGTCAGAGCATTTGCCTTCTGATGTTAGTCAGTGCTTCTCATCTCTGTTCTTCTTTTAAGATTCTGAATTTGAGAAGTTAATATTTCACAGGAATGCCTGAGAATTTAGTTCTAGACATCTTAAGTTCTTTTTTTATAACATAGATCAAAAATATTGATCCAGTTGGTTTTACTCAGATTTTTATGACTTGAGATTTTATCTGTGTAGCCATCTTTGCTGCAAACAAGAACACACTATGCCTGCTGAGAACAGCTGTGCAATGGTATAGTACATTTAAACATTTGTGAAAAGGAGGAAGCGGAATCCAGTCCTAAGTGAATTTCCAGGCTTTTTTTGCTTGAAGCAGAAACTCTCACTTTTCTCTTTTCTCAGCCGTCTGCTCCTCCATTCTCAAAGGAATATGTGGGGGAAAAAAAGGTGTTCTAGCAGGGATACAAGTAGTTTGTGCTGTCTAAATTGATGATGTATGACACACAGATTTAAGCATTATAAACATGACTGCCTGCCTTTTGACAGTCTCTTTAATTTTGTCCACCTATGCTTCTAGACTAAATAAAGCTATTAAAAACATGTGCTGTGGCAAGCCATTTTAGTCCTTCATTCCTGCGCAAGGTAAGTTATTACCCAAGGTTGAATTCTACCTCTGGAAATCGAGTAAAGCTGAGGAAGCTTTGCACCTGAGGGACCGGTGCCTACTCATATGATATTCGCCTCAAAATCAGAATTTGCTTCTGACCGTGGCTGCAGGGCTAGGCACTAAGCAGGCATGTCACTGCTTTCGAGATCATTCTTAGCAGCAGTTTGAATGATTTCTCCAGTAGCTGGCTGCTGCTTGCTGTATTTGGGTAGCTGCAAATGGGTTTAGAGGAAAGGGAAGCAATCTCGGAGAGTTGTGTGCACGTGTCTCACTGAGCAACGATGACAGCATTGCTTGCAGAAAGTTACTGCGTTGTGTGAATGGCCCATATGGAGGCACTCCACTTGAGTATTGTACAGTTGGCTGAAAAATAGCAGTATAAAAATGTTTTTATACATGAGCTAGTAATAATGGTAGTAAACCTAAATCTTATATGTAACCCTCCTATGCTGTTATTTAATTTTCCCTGTGTACTTATTTTATTCTTCAAACTGAAGTTGTTAACAAATCCATTAATCCCTTCTTTGATATTTTTACAACTGGGAGCTTATTTGAGGACTGACACTTGCTAATCTTAGCAGTTCGTTCGCTATGAAATGAACTTAAATTAGAGAATGCACTTTATATGCATGATAAATGCAAGATGGATAGAGAGTGTATGCAATGGTGTCAGCTACAAAAGCAAACATGATAAATGTTAAGGCAGTTTTGAGCCGTGGGATAAGCTATTCAGTGCACAAGCATAGCTGAATCTCTTTGCTATGTTGTTATTCATGGCAGCCAAATAAATGTCAATAATAAAAGAGAATTAAAGATTTTCATTTCCCAGAGGCAGTCTTCTAATACAGCTTGATCTTTCATTTCATTTGTAATTCGTTCTCATGTCAGGATGCAATCATTCGCCAGGCTCTGTGTGTCATGTTAAGTCATTTAATAATGATTAAGAACATAAAAATGCTTGGCCTGTGGGGTAATACTCAAAAGAGATACCAATTTGTTATTGTTTTCCCCCCTTTTCTTTCCTTCAGTGTGGATCATCTTTTTCCCACCTTCTCACATTAAAATAATAATGAAAGAAGCAAAATGTGTCCCTTAATTTAGCAGATGATGTTATCACCAAATGGCACAGAACACTGCTAACACACTGATTTCAACACTCGTTGGGGCTGGTTGTGCTTTAAAACCTGCCATAGAAAGTTTTAAAGGTTTCTAAAAGTTTCTGCCTAGATTAAAACAATTTTTGCAAAATAATAAATCAGCTATGGATTTGGACATGCTTGTAGAAAACTCTGCTTTGCATTTTGTACAAGTTAATAGTATTAGTAACAATAAAAATAAGGCCATGGTTCCAGGATGTTTTTTAGTTGCAAGGTGTTGCTCTCAGTGGTGACTAAGCCTCAGGATGTGTAGTATCCATACAAGTGACTCTACTATTTGTTTCTTTTTTCACCTATTGCTGTGAACTGTCCTTCATCAAATATCGATGGTCTCAATTTATGTCCTTTCTAAGAGTGTAGGATGGAGCTACAGCTTAGGAATGCAAGAGCAGAAAAATCCAAGAGAATGAATTTCTCCTTTTTGTTTTCTCTACTTTATTTTCTCTTTTCCTCCCCCTTTTCGTGATGGAAAATTCTCTGATGTCCTTCAGTGTTATGAAATCTAGCATTTACTGTGGACCACACGAATGGAAGTTGAAAACATTGGAGTGGCCTGTTCTCTGGGAAGACACAACCAGATAGGCAGCTGCCCCTTGATTTCTTCACACCTGCCCCATTGACATCAAAGTGGGACAGACACTACTGTGGCTGTAATGGCATTGTCAACACCACTCCCCATCCCTACTGAGGATAAGGTGGCCTTATCTGAGATAAGGTGGCCATGGACTATGCAGAAAGGACTGGATTTTGAGAGGAGGAGCACACCTCTTCCATGAGTTGTGTGTAGTTTGAGTCAGGGGTTATGGAGGGAAAGTAAGGAGGAGATGCAGATGGCGGGAAGGGCAGAAGATAAACAGGGTAAAAGGAGTTGTTACAGGTTGTTCATGGAAGGGTTCATCTGCTGATCTACTCAGTATATCTGCTGAAAATTATCTATCATACTACTTCTCTCCTGTGGGATGCTTGGAGAGAAAGCCAGCTACTGCAAATCATTGCAGTAGGGAGAACTGTGGAGACAGCTGTGATTCTTCTTTGTTTGGGAGTAGGAGATACTGGAGTGGCAGAGGGTAGGGCAGAAAGGCCCACATCGCTTCCAAAAAGGGAGAAATTGACCCCAAAATGTAGACTACAGCTCTGATAGATGAGAGAAGATTTTAGACTGAGACATCTGAAAAGGATGGCCTGCAGCCATTTGTACCGGGCCTGCTGCTAAGATATTTAATCAGCTCCTGAGGTGCTGCAGTTTACCTGCTCACATCAGCTGGCCTGTGGATGGCAGCCCCTCAGATGATGATCAACGAATGCCTTAGAGATCCATGCCACTAAATCAGATGATGAAAATAGCGGGGAGCAATAATTCTATTGGCCATCGCATTATGTTTGCCAGGCCAAATCCTTAGTCAGTTTGAATTATTTGTGTTTTCAGAGGAAAAATTCCTGTCAGTTTATCATGAAGCACATTGGGTCTTTCTACTGTCTGTTCATATCTCCTCCGTCACAACGCTCCAGCCCCAAGGCCCCTTTCCTCTCCCCTTCCTTCCTGTTCTCTGTCAGTAGGAATAATTGCAAGGAAAGGCAAGCTCAAATTCAAGCTGAATGTGTTCAGCATGTTTTATAGGGAAGGAAAGGACTCTTTAGGATTGGCACACAGGAGTTGTGGCAGATGAAATGTTGGCTAAATTAGCTGTCAGCTTCTAATAAGACTGTATGGAGCATGTGCAAATGATCATTGTCTTTTACCAAAGACGGTGACTGTGGAGCTTCTTGGTGACCATAAGAGTTACTATTGACAAAAACATCCTATTATTTTGTAAGATCTGTTCCCCAAATGATTGCCTTACTTTTGATAAAACTGTCTGGGGAAAAAGAGTAAGTAATCTGATAGACACATTTATGATCAGAACTTTCAGTGCAGATGCTTATCGTTTGGGAAATTACTAATACCTAAAGATAGGGTCTATAAACTGTCTTGTATGGAAGAGTTTATTTGAGGAACAGTGTCAAATTAACACCCTGTACTAACAGCCACGTTCTTTGGCCATGCTGGGCCCAAGTTATTTGGCTATCACTACCACAACCGTGTTTCACAGTCATATCCCTCTTCCCAGGTATGAGATTCTCTGTTTGGCTGTGGCTTCCTGACCTGCTGGAGACGTTTGTTTCATGTTTCAACACTTTTTTTTTTTTTCTGTAAACACAAAAATACTTATTGTGGGTTGTGGGTTTTTTTAAGAGCTCATGCAGTCTTTATTTCAGCAGCTGGGCCTCTTAAGAAATGCACCAAAAATCACAAGCTCTGGCAACACCATATATGTCATATCTATATGCGTACTATAACATTTGTCAGAATCAAATGCTGTGAAATCTATCCCTTTTACAGAGTTGCTCATAACATTTTTAAACAAATTACTTTTAGTAAGATAGATTTTATGACTGGTCTTGGCCCAAAGGGATATCTTTGGAAAGTCTGAGCAAAATCAGTTCAGCAATGGAAAAACATACTTTTATATTGAAATATTTGCATAATTCAAAAACAGCTGAAGCTACAAACTTTAAACTTGGCTTGTTTTATGACTTTAATAGAGGAAAGAAAAACAATCCAAATTTAAAGAAAATCACTTCAGTATTTTTCAAGTTATGAATGATGAAATCTGGCATGTTCAGGCATGAACATAGAATTTTCCATTCTTTTTTCCCCAAACTTTGCAAGACCACCTCTGTTAAGGGTACATCTGTAATAAGGTCATTTGTTAGAATAGGGCAATAAAGAATGAACTTATTATGAATTCAAGTATTCAGACCACCTTAGTTAGGGCTTACCGAACTATTGATACCACTTATATCTTCTTCAGTTTGTGGGATAGCTTGAGAATATTTCAAGAAATGTAT
The DNA here is from genome assembly GCA_032273925.1 of Rhynchotus rufescens. Lineage (NCBI taxonomy): Eukaryota > Metazoa > Chordata > Aves > Tinamiformes > Tinamidae > Rhynchotus > Rhynchotus rufescens. The sequence continues at coordinate 35,463 of JAVCKT010009734.1, read as the reverse complement.
TAACAGTGCCAATGAATGTGGTAGAATGAGAAAGATCTCACTTAAAAATCTCTTAGTGCACCAACCGCATAGTAAATACTGAAATAGTTTTGTGACTTTCTTGTTGTTACTCCTTGTTATTTAATCTGTTTAATAAGTTAAGCACAAGGTACTGTGTAGCCAAATTAATATGTGGCAATATAACTTGCAACATTTCCAAATTTTAGGGTCTACCAGCCCTTTTATTGTTGGAGTAGTACTAGGCATTGCCCTCTAGCTCTTATATGAAACAGGATAGCGAGCTAAATGGGTGTGGGTGTATCTGAACAAGGCAGTGTATGCACACGTGTTCATAAATGGTAAGTTTACATGTGTTTGGGAAGGATCAAACTGCAATCTAAGTGCAAATACCAACAAAAGTATGGCTAGCATGTTTGGTTGGTGGTTGTTTGATGGAACTTTTGTAGGCATGTGTTCTTTAGAAGGCTGCTCAGAATCCTGGAAGCTAGAGATCTTCAGAGCTGTTGTGAAATTCGAGTGGCTTGGAGCTGTATTCTGTTGTTGGAAATGGAAAGGACTGATGTTCAAGCATACTCTAAGTAGAGGTCAGTAGGTTTTCTTTGCAGGGTTTGCTGCAGTCATAGACCAGCACGTTGCCCTGTAAGCCAACCTATAAAACGTGGAAGTATTTATTGCTATTGACATTGCTGACATTTTATGGTGGGCCTGCTTTAGCTCCTCTTTCTACAAGTTACTTTATTTTGTTCTCCTCTAAGAAAGAAGTGTTGCTGTTTTCCTTGGTTCTAGTTGCTTACATGCTGAAACTTTCAGGCAGGAAAATCTAGACTAATTCTTTCAGGGCACAGCCTTACTAGGTGTTTACACAAATAAAACTGGTCTTAGACCTGTGGAAATAATAGTTAAGGTTACATAGTAATGTGTTATTTTTTCAGCATATTACACACCTGCACTTTTCCTGTTTTATCATATTCACAAGTAGTATAAAGACCAATTTAAAACCTTAGTGTCTAGTAGAGCAAAATAATTCTTTCCTTTGTCAAGGAAAATATTCTTTTGATCTATTAAAAGGGAAATTTCTGTCAGATAATGGCCAATTATAAAGAGATAAAATATATAAAAAATCAGCAAGAAAGCCCATTAGAATTATTTTTACTTTAGCTGTTATAAAATATTTGTCATTTAAGAAACCACAAACCTAAGGTAATAATAATGAAAATTTGTTGATAGGGATTAATGAATCACAATGCTCTTAATACCTTTTTGTAACTGAGACTGTTCACAATTTCATGCTGTGTGGGAGAGGTAGTCTGAACATTTTACTAGACAGCTGAAACACATTATTAAAACTTAAGTTCCTGGATACCAATTTCATAGTTAAACTTAAAAGGGTATCAAAAATTGTATCTCAAAGAATTTTTCTTCATACAGATATATACAGATATGTATGTAAATATATATATAAATAAATGAGTGCCTGGAATTGCATTTTAACATTCAGGAAAAAAAATACTCCTTTCAGCTGTGAAAAAATGCATAAGCATTTGGTGAAAGGCAATAAACATGGACCTTCACAAAAGCCATTTTTATATTTGCTGCAGAGAACCGAATTCTTCTTCGTAGGTTCCTGCTGAAGACAGATAGTCTGCCGAGTAGAACTAGGACAACCTTCCCCCATCCCATGAGGGGCTGTGACTTGGTTCCATGACAGTTTTGAATTGATAGAAATCACTGACTCCTCCCAGGATGCACATTTCTACCCCCAACTTTTTCACGACACTGACAACACTTCTCGTCCTCTGTGGCGAACGAGTTCAGTAGTCTGCCCTGAGTGGCAGAAATCTATTTTGGTGGGGCATTGAGCTTTATGAACCCGCTTATTGCAGGCTCCAAATGAGCACTAGTGCCAGCATGGGAGCACTCAATGGGGGCAAGGATGAGATGAGAGCGTTTGCAAATAGCAGTTTAAATTGTTATGGAGCCTTAGACTGGGACATGCTTTATTTTGAATATCAATCTAGCACCGAAGATTGTATTTCTAAAATTGGAAAGAAGGTCGCTCTAGGATGAGCTGGTAATATTGTGGAATTATGTACGCAAAGCAAAAAGTAAGAGGACAGAGCCAGGATTGTATTATCAAAAGGGAAATGATCTCTTTGACATCTCATATTCTAAAAACGAACAGTTTTATCATGGAACTATACTAAAAGAATAGTGGGATTGCAAAAACAGTCATTTAGTACTTAAAAAAGTGCTAGAACTAGGGAGAGCCTTGAAATTTTTATTTGTGCTTTTTGCATGGATATATAACCGGTGTAAATTTCTCAAGTTTATCCCATGGTTTCTGAAAATGTCACCTACCTGTCTCTGCATACACCAAAGATAAAATTCTGGTGACTCCTGTTTTTTTAATGACTGTTTTTGAAACTACAGTGTTCTTTTAACCTAAATGCATTTTACTGACTTTTTAAACTGGAAAAGATCTAACCTGCAATATCAGATTTCATGTAAAATAACTGTCCTCTAAACTTTTCATTAATGCTTTAAGTTTCAAATTCAATGTTATCCTTTTTCATACACATGTTCTGTGTCGCTGCAATATTGGGTATAAATATGATAATAGGTATAATAAGTGTATATATATCTCACATACATGTAGGTTGCTTTGTGTATAATAATAATTATAGTAAGTATTGAGTGAAGCCTCAAAAACACCCAGGTTAATAAACTAAAACCTGAAAAATAGGGTTTAAAGGGTTATTGTTCATGGGCTTCTCCCAACCCTCTCAACACTTGAGTTCAGATCATACTAATAGAGTAGATATTTATGACAGTAATCAAGTGGAAAGATTTTTGTCATATCATTCAACAACCAATAATTCTTAACAAATACATTTTCTTTTTACTCTAATTTCATATGATTTATTTTTAATAAGTGTGCAAGGGATAATCCTGTAACAAAACTAAACCTTTAGCCTTTTTTTTTTTTTTTCTCAAAGGTACACTAATCTGATTTTGTGAATTAAACTAAAAAAAAAGAAAAAGATCATAAACTGGATCCCCAATTCAAAACTCAACACAAAGAGACTGTCCTGGTGCTTTCCTGCATATGTCGCTCCTCCTCCTCCTTCAGGCAACCAAGCTTGGGGCCGTTGGTCACTTTTCTCTTCCTATGCTGTGATTTTTTTGAAGGTGTTAAGGTAAAGTTGGTGAGATTTGATGGCACTTGGCTATTCCTCTCCCTGCACAAATTCAGGAAGCACACTAGCATCAGGAACTAGACCCAAATTCGAGAGGGAAATCTCAGCTGTGGGCCCCTTAGCTTGCCCACTTACTTCCACTGATGGCATCCGCAGAAAATGCCCAGTAAAGCCAGTGTGTGCACAGGGGCCATCATTCCACTTTAATTGCACCTTCCTGCATTTGCTGGTACGCATCGCATCCTGCCATGGTTTAGATATGTTTTCTGGCCTCGTTTCCATGGAATGTGACGATCCTAACGCACCCATGGCCTCGTGGCCTTGCAGCAGGGCCCTTTCCACGCTTGGCCAGGTGAGGCCTCCTCCACGCGTGGCCAGAGGCAGCTGGTCACTGGTGGTGGTGGTGGTGCCGGTGCTCCCGTTGTGCGGCCGAGGAGGCGAGGAGCGGGCCCGGCCGGCCGGCGCTCCCGTTGCCTCCGCCGTGGATGTGGGTCACGCAGAATTAGGCAGTCCCAGCCATCCTCCCTGCGAGATCATCAGCAAGCTCCCGTTTCCCTTTGAAATGTAAATGACTTTTGTCTCAACTGCTGGGATGCTAAAGCCAGCAGATCACAGAGCTGGCATAATGCTGGATTCTCTTTAACTAACCTGTCTTTTTAAAAGGGCTGTTTTGTTTTCCCCCATATGCTGCTCCTTTTTCTTCTGTGTCTTGATTTATCCTTTCTAAACTCGTGTCAGCCTAGAAGAAGCGTTTATTTGTTAGCAGGTTTTTGTGGGCACATTAGACATAAAGGTCACTCAAACACAGATTTGCTGTTCTGCCTTTGAGCCTCATGCTGTCCTGGTTCCAGGTTTTTATGTAAATAGTGCTAGGATAGTATATTTATTACCAGTGAGGAGACAGACCAATCAATTTAAGAAAGCTAATGGTGCTGCACTAGATCACATATTCTCGTGGTTAAAAATAGCAGGTCGAATGCTGGAAGTTGCTGAGGGCTTTCAATGCCCGCCGCAGTGAGTTAGAATGGAAAATTAAGAGCATTTCTTAAGATTTGGGCCCAGACTTAACAAGCCACTTAAGTGTATCTTTCTATGCTTAAGTCTGTTATGCAGCAAAACACACTGATTGCACTCATCTGTGGAAAGAGGGCAGAATATTACTGAGTTCAATAACGGATTTTAGAAAAAAAAAAAGTCTACAAGGTAAAATCACAGGAGCTTTTTTCTCCCTTCCCACTGCCCCCCAGTTGCATGTTAGCAAGAGTTTCTGAGATAAATAGCATCTACAGGTCTCTAGTAGCCCTTAAACTAAAATCTTTATTACACAAGAGATCCAGCTGGAGACATTCAAGAACAAAGCAAGCCTTTATTTTTCTGTGTATTAGCAACAACCTTTATAGAGGATGCATACCTACTTTACTGTTAAAGGTTATTGAACTAATTAAATTTTTAGATTATTTTTAGTAATGTAAGCATAAATAATAATCCCATTTGTTATCTTTGTTCTAAAAATATTGAAGTATCAACCACAATCGAAGTGGGGAAAATATATTGCTTTCCCCAGATTTGTTCTGTAGACTATAAATCTTACAATAATGACAATAGATTTAAAAAATTGCCTATGCCAGGTTTGCTTGACTCTACGTTACTAATAGGAAAAGACACCAGAAGCAGGTCTGGTAGCAGAAAGGAAGTGGACAGGACAGTAGGTGCTTGGGAGAGAGGTTGACTTGAGCAACTTTTACTTCTTATTTTTTTAAAGAAAAGGCAGGTTTTTGCCATTTTCTGGACTTTTTTTTTTCTCTTTAAATTTGTGTTGCATTATCAACAACAGAAATCTTAATTAAAAATATTCTTTCTTTCTGCCTGGATGACCTGAGCATTTCATAATATTGACAGTTCTGTTTTGGAGACTGTTCTGAACCAAAGTCTTAAGTAAAATCATTTCACATCACAAGGCAAAACCTCCTTCTCGTATGCTGCAGTTACCCTTCGGTCTCCAGGCCTTGCATTAGTGGCCAGGATGTGATTTTTTCTCCCCTTTTCTCCCTTCCACGGGGTGCTGTGAACTTGTGGTCTAAAAGCTCAGAATTTACGTCTCTGAATGAGCTTTGGTACCCCCTGGTTTGCTGCAGATTGAACCTGTGCACCCATAAAGTGGTTATATAGATATCCCAGTAAGGGCCTCCCCTGTCCATGCGCACTGCCTTGGCTTACCTCCTTACCGCTGCTCCAGCACAGTTTTTTGGGGAGCTGGTTCTTAGCCTGCCCTCCTGTGATATGAGGACATTACAAGCTGTATTGGGCAATGCCATGGGTCTGCACTGGAGCAATTACTTGAAAAAGCATCCAGCAAAGACAGGGCTTGTTCTCTTCTGCTACTCCCCTTCCCCTTGGAGCTGGTCCAAGACTTGTCTTGAACATTCTGAGTAAACTATGAATATTTTTGCATGTTCACATGGAGAAGAGCTAATCCTATTTCCATCTGGTGTCAGCGATGGTTTGCTTTTCCACAAATTTGACAGCGCCTTTCTTCTGAGAAGAGCAAAAATGGCAGGAACATTGGGCATTTATTTGGCAGACTAAGCTTCAAGGACGATTCTGTTGTTTAAAATAGCAGGAGGCACAACAATAGCAATATTGGGACGTGGAGCTCTGGTGGTGCCAGTTAAACACAAGATTGTTTTCCTTGAATTTTTAAAAACCAGCAGCACAGTCGTGTCTCCTATTGATTTGTATTCTGGTGCCAGACATTATTACCACTAAAATATAGTCCCTGTAAAAATCAATACACGCATACTATAGTACATTAATTACTATATGTTTTTTGTTTCCCAGCTAGGTACTTACTGATTCCTTATTAGATCTTCAAATGATAAAAATCTAATGAGCCTTCCCCATGTAATCTGTTATACAATATTGCTTCAGACATAGAACTGTCTGACTTGCTGGCAAACTTCAACAAATTCTGCTATAATATTGCTTCCCAGTATTAGAAATTATTGAAGTTCCTGAAAGAGTTTAGAAGGCACCCTAGAAAATAGTCATTGCAGGATTAGATGACTAAGTGCAACATGTGTATCTGAAATAAGGAACCACTCCTCAGATTTTCCGTTGAAGAAACACATTCCTTTGTGTATTTTAAAGCATGATCAGGTGCTTTTTGTAGCTTTTTCCACACTCTGCTATCAACACTCTCAGAAAAGAGTAGGCGATTGGATGCACAATTACTATTTTTGTTTTTATCTGAATAGCCTTCTATTGTAGGCTTTAGAAAGATCATCATGCATTAAGACTGCATTTTTATACACAAATGTGTAATGTTTTCAAAGCATTTAATACTTCCTGAAATGGGCATAACAAGCAGCTCATGAATGCTCACAAATGAACTGAAAATATGTATTGCATAAGCAAGATCCCTTGTTACCTTGTAAATCATTACCCTCTTGTAAGAACTAAACAAATGTATTGCTTACGATTGCAGCTGAGGTTATAGCAACTTTGTAAAGCACATTTCCCTCTTCATGTACGTTTCTAAAATAGATGTACATGACTGTGATGTTGACTTAGAAATAATTACAATTTAAAAACACAGTGCTTAAGGCTTCCTGAACCTGATGTGTTTAATCTTGTCCAGACTCCATTTTGGACTTGAACAGCTAGAAGTTCAGCTTCTGATGTCTCAAACAGGTTGAGCCTAACTAGCCAAGCATCTGACTCCCCCACACTGTGATGTGAAAATGGCTTGAGTTATTCATAACACTCTTTGCAGGTACTCACGTAGTTACTGCTCACAAGGTAGATATAGGGAATGTTTTGTAAAACTCTACTAAAGCAGAAGGATACTTATTGCATTGGACTCTATATAAAGCACATAAGAAATAGGAAATAGGAATTCTAGTCTAAGGAGTCTCAGAAATTTATTTTACATACTGTACATTTGGGTGAATGGATCTGTTATGCTCAATTTATTGTGGCGAAGCACCTAGTACAGTTATATTGTTCATTTGAGTATTTCTGTTCAGGCACATAGCGCTAACAGAAGTGGTAAAACAAAGAAAAAAGAATCCTGTCATTCCCTGGTAGTTTAAAGCTACACATTGGAGAGATGAGGGTTTGAGTCCTTCAGGCAAGCAACAAAATTATAAATAATGTTTAGAAGAAAAATTCCCATTGATTCTGATAAAAAAAGAAAGCTATCCCTCTGATAATTTGTCCTCAAGGGGTAATTCTATAGTCTGGATCTTGAGAGGATGCAGGCACTTCTGAACCCTTTTCTCAAGAGTCAAAGTGTCCCTTGTGTGAGGGACAAAATCTCAGACAAAATTGTCTTGGCCTTTTCTGCTGGGTATCTCTGGAGAGCTACATAATTGCTGGGATATTTTTGTTTTATTAATCTTTCTTTGAGTACCTCGTCTATTATATATCTAGTAGGGATATAATACCGCTGTAGAGTAGAGAGTCTTGGTTGATAACAAGACAAAATAGCCACCTATTTTCCTCTTTCTTTTTTTTTTTTTTCTTTTTTCCCTCTGAAGTAAAAGCACAAGAGAAGGAAAAGTAGCTTAGCTGGTTCAGTTTTTTTTTTTTTTCTCTTTATTTCTAATAGATTTCTAGTTCTTACCAGTGTCTGTGACTTTAATTCCTTGAACTTAAAAGATTGGCAAGTTATTAATCAAGTATCCGGCATGTTATATTGCTTGTTTTTGTATTAACTCTGGAAAGAAGGATGATGCAGTGTCTAATTAGGAGCACTGACCTAGAATGACACTGACTAAGACCCAGATGTTGAGTATGTGATTCATCAGCACACCGTACTGGAAACCTAAAAGAAAAGAAGCCTAATAATATAGAGCAATATGATCATGAACTCTGTCGTTAAAGTATAAGCACATTAGTAGGAAAACATATCCAAGCCTGTTAAAAATAGTATACACTTTCCATGCATATTCATTTTAGTCAGTGCCTTAATTCAGGTAAAGCATAATTTGGAGGCACAGGTTTCTAGAGAAATAGCTCTGAGGATGTAGGCCAGGGAGTAATGCATGAGAAGGCAGACAGAAAAGCCAAATATAACTTACTATGCAGGCTTCTCTGGAGGGAGATTCACCCAAAATGTTATCTGGACCTTGTGGTTGAAGCTGCCCTATGGCCAATTCCACCTGTGTGGAGCTCACCTGGGTGAGCTCCCAGTCCCTTGCATGCGGTAGCTGCAGGATAAGGTGTTGTGTCTCCCGCTTGGCCTGGGAGGGAAGGCAGCCAAGCAAGGCCGTGTGAGCTCCTCTGCTGCTCGGGTGGAGAGAGGCCAGGACAGCGTTCAGACGGATCAACAGCACCAAAGATACTCGGCCAAACTGCGTCCTTAGTGGACAAATCCACCAAGGCCTGTATGCCAAGGGAAACCTTGCAAGTGTAGCACGATTAAATCCCAAAACTGGAGCTTCTCCAAGCGACATGACTTCTCAGTTGGGATGTGTGCTGTGACATGGGCACTGAGCAAAAAACCCACCTTATACCGATTACTGAAATCATATTGATTACTTTCTTCCTGGGGTCTAAGTCGCCCTGTGCCTAGCTGTGTGCCAGGCAAGCATTTCATGAACAATGTTCTTCACTCAAGGCCTTAAGTTTGATCTGAGCCAAAAGGGCAGGGATCTTCATTCTCTCTTCATTAAAATTAGTTTATCGTTATAAAGTTGCATAAGAAAGGAGCTCACACTCTGAACATCTCTTGAAAAAATGAAGACTTGCAGGAATTGGTAAAAGGCTTGGTAAATTTAGACAAATGAGGCGTTGAAACTGCTGTATGAAAAGTAAATGAGATGAAGAGACTTCAAAATATGAGATTTAGAAAAATTCTTTGAGGCTTATTTTTTAAACCACAGCTGATATCATCAGGCAGGCCTCCATACAAAAAAGAGCTAGACATTATAAAAAAAAAAAACAAAAAAACAAAAAAAACCACCTTCAGCTTGCATGCCTTGAAAGGCTGAGCCTTTTAAAATAACAGATTTCACAAAGCTGTTAAAAAAAAAAAAAACTTTTCAGGTGAAACGATTGCCCTGTCCTTCAGATTATGGGAGAAATGTGGGAGGAATTGCGATCATCTGAATCATGATTCCTCTGTAGTGTACTCACACATCCCCATGACAAGGCCACAGAATTGGAATATAAAATTCTAATTTAGTTATGCATATTTGGTAAGTACTTAAAAGACTTGCTAAGCTTTAAATTGCACTGGCGTTGTTTCAATGACCATTCAGAATTAATGTACAGAGCTTATGGAAGCAAAGGATGACAGAAGAGGCCACAGAGTGCAGATATCAGCAAATACCACAGTATAAGGGCAGGTTCATGGGAACGCTCTAGTTCTTATGGTGTCCAGTTTTGACAATGAATTTAGAGTTCGGATTTACATTTTCATGTGGTTTTCCATTTTGGCATGGGTCTGTGTGTTCGTCTCTATTTGAAACCAATTTAGTCACTACATTAAAATGAAGTTCTCCTAGGAATAAAACTGATATTCCCCTTCTCTTTTGCTATCAAAATAGCAGATAGTGATCTCTTCTTCAGAGATGAGAATGGGTTCGAAGGCATTTTTAGTGACTGCTGAGAATGGAGCTTTCTGAATGGCACCAATTCCAAAAAAAAGAGTGCAGCGGTTCAATATTTGCCTTTTGAATTCGTGAAGACTTTGAGTTTTTAATGATAGCTCATATCAATTGTATTAAATTGAGTAAAATTACATCCTTGGTATTGTGTCTGTCTCCTCCCTCTGCTGTATACTGATTGTACATATTTCAATTAAGTTGGAAGCTCTCAGAATATTAGGTAAGCTCCCATCTTAGGGAGAGTAGATATTGCCATGATTAACTGGGGCTACATTATTTCGTTTCAAGATATTGCTTGCTGGTGAGCAGGAAGAAAGCTAAACCGCAAAGAGGGCTGTTTTGAATGTGTCCAATTTTAGTAAAGCAGTTACTGCCAAACCATACTGCCATACCACAGGCTTTCACAGCTGTTTAATTCTTATTAATTTCTTCAATTTCTATTCCACTTTCTTCTCTTTTAAATTGCATTTGCAACTATTTGGAGAGAAACTACTGACAAACAGAAGCGTGTTAGCCTTCCTGTACACAGGTTCTCTGTGGGGCTATGTTATAAATTCCATAACGAACTGCAAATCAGACCATTATATAATTGTGCATATATATCACCCTAAAATCTGCAGGCTATCGGGTAATCCTGGCGAGCAAACAGCCTTTGCTAGCTGGATCGGGCTAAGCTAATGACTACAGAGGCCGTGTAATCACACCTGAGGTAGTGCTGAAGAAATGCAGCTGCAGGTTAGGAGAAAAAATAAAGGTTTCAAGGTTTGCCAAAGCGGCACCAGGGCTTTTGCAGCACCTTGCTTGTTAAACCTTCCCCAAGTTAAATGTCAGCCCCTTATTCCTACCCACGACGCCGTCCTCCTGTGACATCTCTGTTCCCTTTTCCCCATCAGCACAACTTCTTTGGGGTGGCTCAAGCAGTGTGTTTCTGGAGGTGCCGGTTGTGGCCCTGTGGTCACTTTGGTTTGCTGCAATGAGGACCCCAGAGTTTATGAGAGGGAGAGGGGCTTCCTGCGCAAGTGCTGCTTATTTCTGTGTTGATATGGTGAAACTTCAGAAAGTTTCATTTTTAAAGGGACTTTCAAAATCGTAATTGATGATTATACTCAGTGTGACTTGCAAGGAAGATGAAAGAGAAATGTTCATTTTTAAATGGAGCCCTTGGTGTGCTGTATGCGTGCTGTGAGGAGGGTTATTTCCAGTTCTTGCCCTTCTGGTATTTCTGGAGGAGAACAACTTGGCCAGTCTGGGGCAAAGTCACTCACCGTCTCCCAGCAATATTTAACTACTGTGGCTAAGCTGGAAGTCAAAGGGGAGTAATGGTAGAGTAAGTTAGCTGTGTTTATGTTGCCTTTATAGCACAGCATTATAGCACAGCAATACTCATCCTGCAAGACACTCTTCCCTTTTACAGACCGTATCTTGCTCTGAGTAATTAGTACCGTCAAGGACCCAGTTTTGCTATTAATAGAAGCTCACTGTGTTTGGCCACTGGGACATGAAATATTTCCAAAGCTCCCTGTCTTTGGATGTAACTCTGCTCTCCAGATGCTTTCTCCAGCAGCACCTGGCGCTTGCCAGGTGAACTGATGTCTGAGGAAGGCTTTAGTGCACACTCCTTGGCTGCTTTATGTGGAATTAAACATACTTAATGATACAATACGATGTGCAGTGATAAACAAGCTAGAAGTGCGGTGTACAACACTGATTAAATGACTGTGTTTTCCTTAAGCTAAACTTCTACATCAAGATTTCCAAGCTGATTAATGTTAGTTGTGCATAGCAACGTATTGGAGTTAGATGCACAAACCTTGTACAGGTTGTACTTAAAGACTTCACAAATAACACAGGGTATGATGCTTGAGGGCTTCTTCCATTGGATATGATGGCAGCACATGAATATGGAAGAGATCTGAGTCCAAAGCAGTTTTTTTTCCCCTCTAGAGCTTTTAGAAAGGGTGCGAATATTGCCCCTGTCAAAGTTGTGTGTATTACAAAATACGAGTAGTGCTGATGCTCTCAGAAGGACGAGCCCGGCTGTTTTATATAGCTCAGGAGTTATACCGGGGATGTTAAGATCGTTCAGGTGTTGTATGTTCGTGACCTTTAATAACCAGATGACAGCTTTTATTACCTGAGGTATCAAGGCCCAGTGTGTGGAAGGAGGGATGGTGCTAACTGAGGCAGGAAGGGGACGCATGTGAGCTACTGCTTGTTTGGGTTGCGTATTTGTTACAGCACTACTCGAGCATAACTTTCTTAGTGACCTTTTAAATTATTTGGTACTTGATGATGCACTTCATTTGAGACTGTGTCTTAGCCTTGAGATTTAGAGTGGCTATCGCAAAAGAATATTGATGTGCAGGCAGTTAACAGGTTTGGACTCCGGGGAAATACTGTGAGAAAGCCATTTGTTTTTTGACACTGACTGCATCGGGACGGTCAAGTTTCACTGGACTTGGGCTTACACGAAAAGAATGATATTTAAAGTAGTTGAGACTTGGTATATGTTGGTTTCTCTTATTCCTTTTTGTCTTAGTCTTACTCAAGAGATGTTAATTGTGCTAATACATGGAACTACTGTAATTTGATCTGTAATTCATTGTCTTGGGATCTGCAGAAGACCTATATTTAATTAATTTGTTCTTTTCTGCTCATCAGTTTTGGTGGATTGAGTCTGCCTTTTATACTTAATTTCAAATTTTCATTAAATGCACCTATAAAATTCTTTCAGTAGGTGATGCTTACATGCAATCTGCAGATGTTATCCCCACTATTAACACGAGTACAAATAATTATAACTTGGCTAATTTAAGGAGAAGAATGTAGTTGCGATAATTTACCTTTCAATAAAGTCTTCTGTCTTTCTCTTAAAGCTTACACTTTTAGTCTTTCAGAAAGGATAAAATATTCTTTTGGTATATTTCTTTCTTTTATTTTATTTCTTAAGAAAACATTCCAGTTCCAAAAGCCAGAGAATTTTTTATTGGAGTAGATATTGATACAATGTGTAAGTCTCTCTTCAGTTATAATATCATTTCTGTAATAAGCTATGTGTATGCATTCATAATATAAGGGAATATTTTTTGTCCTTGAAAAATATGTGTTTTCTCTCTTTTATAGTAACTTGCATTCCCTGTCATCTTGCAAAGCTCCCATAAAAGAGGTCTCTTGTGTGGCGGACGAATCTGTTTGCCAGGCTCCAATTTAGATGGAATTTTCACTGGAGTTATGAACCTCTAAATACAGAGACCTATTAGGAAAAATGCTGACAAACATATTGCAAATATAATTCCATAATAAAATGTTTTGAATATCCTACATGCTACTGCATGCTGCCACTGACACTTGAACAAATACTGTATACAAGGGGGAAAAGAAATCTGTTATTGTGAGACATCTCTTCTACGAAAATGCAGTAACTAACATTTCTCAACAATTTATGTCTAGGAAAGAAACAAAAGTTGCAGTTTATTGAGTTCCACTGGGGACAGTGGCTGAAATATACATTAAAATAAATCCCAGCTAGCTCTGAGATCCCATGTTTCAACACTACAATTTTACAACGTCACATGGAGGATAGCACAGGCCTCTCTCTAATTGGATTTTGTTGGACTAGGCCATATGATGCCCTGGACCTAATTCTCCAGCTGCCTTAAATATTCCACCACCACCTTCCTCACAAAGTGGGTATGAAATGCTATCATTTTTGACACAATTACATTTTACACCTGCTTTGCTCATGTGGAGATGTTGACACAGGGACCAGAGCAACATAAAATTTCAGAGTAAGGTGAAGGCTGCCGCCTTACCATGTATTAGAAATAGCTTATTCTGTACAGATTGGGTTTGCACAAACAAGTGTAGGCTGGAGGTGCTTCCTTTGGCTGAATATAAACTCTAATGATTTCTTTGGCTAAATAAATAAGTGAGGATGGAGATATACTTACACATTATAAAGCATATAACTTTCCCTTAGAGCTGCGTTAGTATGGGAAAGTTAAAAAATACAGCACGTAAGACACAACTGACTGTTGTTACTATTTTTGTAAGGCTGGGCACCAAGGGAGGTTTGTATAGATACTGCCTATTTTGTGTGGCTCAGGTTAATCTTGCTTTAATCATTTTCTTTCTTCTCACAGATTTGTTAAAGTCATTTTACTTCTGTGGTTTTAAAACTTCTATGAGGACACTCATAGGAATGTCCTTCTATGAGAGGACGCTCTGCTCTTTACCTTGTCTCCAAGTTTCTTTTCCTCTCTTCCAATTATTATATTATTATTATTTTCTAACACTAGTCATGCTATAGCAATTATGTTAGACTAGAATAATGACCACGTCTATGCTGAACATACCTCTCATAAAAGGTGATTGGATAAGTACTTGCTTGACTCCAGCACCAAGCTGATAGTCCAGGAGATGATGGACAAATGGCCTGCATGACTTTGTTGTTTTTCAGGACATCAAGTTAAACTGTTTAGTTCCAGTCAATGCCCTTTGTTCCTTTGAATTTTTTTTTATATGCCTATGAATGACTTCTAGTGTGACATGTAACCCCAAATACAGGACATATTTTGGTGGGATTGTGGAATGAGGCTGACATGTGAAGGTTTTCATGGGACCTGGCTTTGGATAAACCTATGCTAGTTTATATCAAAAAATCTTCACCATGAACTTCACCTCCAACTTAGTTTTCCATTCAAAACTTGAGCTAAACAAATAGGGATAGCCTAGGGAGTAAAACTGGAAAAAGGAAGGTTAATATTGATACTGTTTATAGGACTTTACTAATTCGATAACTCCTTGTGCTAAGTATAGCACAAAACTGGAATAAGAGACTGTCTTCTAGAAACCTCCATGTTTTTATGGAGGTCTCTTGCCTCTGTAGTGATAGGAAGGAAAATGGAGGTGGAAAGGTGAAACACAAGGGCTTAGAACAATATGGGGAATAGCAATCAAGGCTGAGCTTGAGTTTAATATTCCATTCATTAGTATGAAATCCGTTCAACAACATCAAGAGAAAGATCAGTCACACAGTGAAAGAGACTTCAGATTACAAGATCATTAATTATGAAATCTAAAGAATAGATAACACAAACTTTGGTGAAGATACACTAAACAGCATATATTGTTATGCATGTACCCTGCAAATTGCTTTGAACCCTGAGTGAAAAGTAGTGAACTTTCTTTTTTGAAGAAGAAGAAAAATAATGAATACACTTTAGAAAGGTAATGACATGCCTATATATCATTGAAAGAAGAGGCAGAACACAAAACAAATTAATGATTATTTGTAAACCTAATAAGGGAATGTCAAGGACAGCTGGTGTATCAGACAGTACATGCATGTGAATGATAAAAGGGAAAGCCAATAGCCACTAAAAAACTACAGGAACATTACTGTGCCATTAAAATCAAGTATAGGAGGCTTTATGATTAACAGAAAGACTAGCCACTCTTTTTTTTTTTTTTCCTAATATCCAGAGATGTTTGTCAAAAACTTTAATGATGTAATTTACTACTGTCAATTAAGGACCTTTTAAAAGGTGAAGGTATGGAAAGAGAAAAATGGGTGTCGGGCTGAAAAAATCTTTTGTGAAGTTTAGCTGCTTATGCGTCTGGGAGCATGTAGCCTCCCTATCTGTATGTACAAAGTTGAAAAGATTTTTTTTTTTTTTTACGCTTTGGTTTATGCTTCTGAGCAAAAAATCCTAAAATACTTTTTTTATGTTGAGTCTAGTTTCAGATTTTTCAAATATCAGAATTTTTAAGTGTCTAAGGCATTGCTTTAAGATTTTTTTTTTTTTTTTTAATCTTGGTATAACTTCTTTTCTTTGGAAGAAGCATTATATAGTCACCTACTGCATACCACAGAGATACGTTGATCTTTGGATGTCTCAAACTTCTTGGAAGATAAAAATAGAAAGTGATCACCTTGGTTGGACATCTTATTCCTCATCCCCAGCTTTGTTTCTCCACATGTAAAACCGTTATATTATTGTGAATCCTTACTAATGCAGCTATCAGAATGTTTTCTAAAGGAGCATCTTTGTATTGGGAACACTACATTTCAAGTGCAACACTCTGAAGGAATGAACTGGGTTTTTTTACAATACACATTTAAAAATAAGAGGAGGGGAAAACAGTATTTGAGGAACAATACACCTCTTTAGTAGAGACAAAATTTTGCTTTTTTTCCCATTTAAACCCCAAAATCAGTACATTCCACACTTCAGTGCCTAACGTAAATCTTTGCTGATGAAGGATGAGAATTGTTCCGATTTGTCCGTTTTCAGCACAGAGTTTCAGCCAGCTCTAGCCACAGCCTAATGAAATTCAAACAGCTGGACTGAAGGTTAGAGAGGGGATGACACACGAGGTTGGTTATTAATAATGTATGTGGACAAATAGACTTGCAGTAGCAGTTCCAACAGCATGGAACGAGTTGCAATAAGCGGCCTGCCTCAGTATGGCCTGCGCTAGGAGATGGGATTGAAACTCCAGACCCACCGTTACAAAACGTAGCTTTCCCATCCGCTGAGCTCCTACCCATAAAAAAAGCATCCCCTCCTGGGCAGCAAATGCCCACGTAATATCCTTGCAGTCTGGCCAAATGAGGAGTTATGGGTTATCCCTTTCCCAAAATTGTTAACATTACCAAATGTGGAAATAGCTACTTTTGATGCTGGCTGAGTGACAAAGCAATAGCAAAGTATGTGGGTTAAATTACTTCAAGTGCTAGAAAACATGAGATTGCCTCATGTTTCCTGCTTCTCTAAAGAGCAGAAAATCTTGGAAATTACCCATACTAGACATTGTTGATTTCATTAATTGGATATAGATTTTTCCCTTGCTAAATGGTCATGCGGCACAATCTCAAGGCCTTCACCTACCTTTAAATCCTTCTATTGAAAAATTCTTGTTTCTGACTGGTGGTTTCTAACTTTCTTGTGATGTTGATCTTAAAATCTGTCAACAACCTGAAAGACGAATACTCTTCTCTGTCATCTCTTCTTGAAAATCTGAGAAAAATTAACACTTCAGACAATAACTTTGCATGATTGTTTTTGTGTCAAACTCGGGATACACCTATGTTATTTTCTGGCACAGGGAGGTTGTCTGAATATTCATCTGAGGATTCATCAGGAATGCAGTGTTTGAGTCCTTGATTTTTTTCCCCCAAGATTTGCTGGTGTCAATCTTTTTCCTATATTTACATAAGTATCTTTTCTCATACATACAATTTATTAGCTATGATGGTAATTTGAGATTATGATTAACTATGATGGTAATTTGAGAAGTCCTGAATTAATGTAAGACACTTTGGATTGTGATAAAGTAACTTAGAAAGAAATGCATTTTGCTGGGACAAACCTAGAAGTTAAGGTCTAATGGATCTGCTTCAGCCGCTCCAAATATCAGCCAGGTTCAATTACTACAAAACTTTGGAAACCCATGAACAGATCCAACAATAAACGAGACAACTCTTGAACAGTTAGTGTCAACTGTTAGTTAGTGTCACCTGGGATCTGTATGATTTAGATGCAAGGAGTTGATCTCGTTCCTATAAGAACAACTTGTCTGTTTATAGAGAGAAGTCTAATAATCAGTGCAGCGTGGCCCCCTCCTCAAGGTTTTATCCCTTTCCTCTGTTTCCAGCCAATATGCAAGGTCTCTCCTTGACACACTGTGACCCACTCGGCAGTGTCTGTGACAAGGATGGACACGGTCGTTCTAGAGCAAACTCGCATCTTGTTCAGGGGGCGGATGAGAGCGCTGTGCTCTTTCTTACACTTGTAGCTATAAAACTGCTCCAAAAGTGCTCCAGTTTGTTCATTCTGTGCCTCCAGAAGGGCCTGGGGGAGGACTGGCTGCCTTTCATCTATGGAAAGCATCCCCAGCATCAAAGCCACGGGGACCCTTCAGTGCTTTTATTTGACTACGGGATGCAAAACCACATTAATCTAAATCTTTCTAAGTAAAAGAGATGGATTTGCAATTCTCCAGCACCGTTCAAGATGCTTTGGTCACGCATAAGATTTTCTGGGGTGTTAACAGGATCTCATAGCAAGGTAGCTGGGCCTGGTCTACATTTTGCTACTCTCGTGTGCCTCATGGGACAGCATGGCACAGATGACTGCTTTCTTGGGAGCTAAGCTGCCATTGAAGGAGAGAAGACCAGTGACTCCTTCCCTTTATCTCCTCCTTGTGCTAACAGTTAATTTAATTCAGGGAAGACTTCAGCTGACTTGCCCAAAGGCAAAGAGCAGGCAGGGGTGAGGAGTCAGCCCTGCTCGGTCCATTAGCAAGCAGCACTTCCCTTTTGGAAATGCCAGGGATATCCTCAGCGCCTTCCCTGGTGGGGAAGCTCGAGCTTGGCCTGCCCTGCGGGCAGCGATGAAGGGGAAGCTCTGTCCACAGGGCAAGCACGGTGCTCCTCAGAGAGCCCAGGTCCTGCAGAGCGGGCGCAAGTGGAGCAGTTCAACAGCTACTACGGCCCTGAGCTTGGAAATCCCGCTGGCTTGTGCCCAGCCGCTGTGCATGGGCACGGTGGGAGCGCTTTAGCCCACAAGAACTGGTAAGTGGGCTCCTGCCTTCCGCAGAAAAGCATGAGACGGCAGTTCTCATTCAGTTTTAAGCCCTGAAAAGCAGAGGGGATTTGTGGGGATGGGAAGAGGATAGCTCCGTTACGGCACTCATCTGGGATGCAGGAGACACGAGAGCCCTTAGCTTTCAGCAGTTTCTGAGCTACTCTGAGCGACGCTAGCCACTCTTGATGTTGTATTCTTATTTTTCTTTGTTGACTTGCTTCATTACTCTTCCTTTTTTTTGCTGACAGTTTTTTAAGGCTTGCTTTTGTGCTCGTAGAGAATGAAAACAAATTTTGAATTCTTAATGTATACTTTCATAAACTGAGAAGCCAGCCCTGGGGTATAGCTCTCAAAATAAGTCTTTAAAGATTTCTCTCCTACTGCCCTGCTGCTGTCCTTGCTCTGCATGCTTATGCTGTTGCTGGGGTTGAAGCATCATTATCACTACGGAGTGGGTTTCAGAGTTTATGATAAATAGATCTGTGAAAACCTCAGCTGAGTAATAATCCAAAAGGAGTGCAGAATGTTAAAAATTGTGAGGAAAGGGATAGAGAACAAAACAGAACATCATGTATCAATCTGTGTTTTGCCCACAACTTGTCGCAAGCCATGTGTATCCTTGGTTCCTGTCATTTCAAAAAGGATATTTAGTGCACCAGGAGAGTTGCCCTTCAGAGGAGGACAACTATAGTGTCTAACGCTATGGAACAGGTCCTGCTTAAGGAGCAACCCGACATAGAAATGCAAAGGTCCTCAGCCTAGAAAGAGGTGATGGAGGTGGTAGTGTGGATGGCCTACCAAATAAAGAGATGTCAGGATGGAGAGGTGAACTGAAAGGAGTAGGAAAGAGTGAGACTGAAGAAAATAAATAAATAAAAATAAAAATAAAAATAAAAATAAAAATAAAAACATTTATCCCAAGCCCTGTGCTCACCTGGGATCACTGCACAGCTGGCCATCGGGGTCCCCCCGCAGTGGGTGCAGTGCGAAGCTCGGTCTCAGCAGTCACGAAGGGGCTGAAATGCCATGGGGTTGTCCTGCTCTTCTCCCTCTTATGGGGGAAAAGAGGGGAGCAAGAAACTGGTACTGGGAGCACAGACTCCTGTTTCTCCTGCAGATCATGGCCAGGACAGCTATGCCTGGAGATGAGACCAGGATGGTGACTCTATGGCTAATCCAGTATGCATGTGCTTACGCACTGTGCAAGAAGAAGAAGAAAAAACATGAATAAGAAAATTATAGTGATGAGTTTGGAGCATTTTAAAAATCCACAACCTCTATTTTTTTCTCTAATTGAGCTCTTCTTATGAATACTCTTTTTCATGTATAATGACACTTTCAGAAAGAAGAAAATCTGGAAGTTTCTAAAAAAAATTTTTTTGATGGTATTTTATTACTCAAATTCTCACATAATACTTGCAGGCTGACAGTTAAAAGGAAGGCAGTTTAATCACAAAAAGTACACCACCTATACACACTGGAAAAAAAAAAACCAAACTGGGTTAACTAGTTACTATAGCCTGGGGCTAGTGCACCAACTAGTCTGAAGATCATTTTCTACTTGTCAGGTTGGGAGAAGCACGCGCACGGGAGCTCCAGGGTGGTATTTGCTCACATGCTGACAGGATGATCTTGAAAAATGAATGGTGCCACACTTTAATAGCAAACATCTTTAAAGACGGCGAGTCAGCCTTGGCAGGGTTTTGCTGGGTGGACGTGGCGGGCAGGATGCAAAGCTCCTTTGGGCCACAGGCTTAAAGTTTCCTCTGGGCTGCTGAGCAGCAATGCTGGGAAACACGCTTTTCTACTCTCAGCTCCTCCTCAACCCTAAATTAAACATCTTTTTTTCTTGCTTTCAGAGCACATACAATAGCCCCATCGTATATTAACACTTGTAACCGGCTCAGCGTGTTTCAGCATATCCCACTTCTGCGCTTCTTCGCAGCAGCCACTGCCCACGCCATCCTCAAGTCTCCCCGGCAACTTTGATTTCCACAAATGTTTCCAAAGAAATAACAAATGAAAATGTGATTTCTTTTCTTTTTTATTTTCTCCCTCTCCTCCTCTCCTCCCCTCTGCTGACTTGATAGGGAAGGCAGAGCACCAACCTTGTAAATAAGTAAATGTCAGAAACAAAACTGGCTAATAATGATGCCTGCAGAGATGGACCTGCCCGAGTGACAAGGACATCAGCTTTCCCTCAGTGCGGGAACACCCTTCCATCCTTGGGTTCCTGTTGAACATCCCTCTAAATCAAACCCATTGCATTATTGAGGCCTCAGGCGAGGTTTGGCAACAGGATAACAAAGCCAAAACTACCCTGAAATCACTTTCAGGAAGAAGTTCTTAATATTCATGTTGTGTAAGGCTGCAGATCACGCAACGCTGTGCAGTGCTCGTGTCAGATAACAGAGCCTTCCCCCAAAGACTTACGCTCAAAAGCCAAGACTGAGCACACCCAGGGCTGGATGCAACTAGGAGCACATGTAATGGAGAAGGAGAGGAGCTCCTGAAGTAGTGATTCACATATACTGCTTATAAATTATTTTTTTTAAAGTTGCATAATGCATTAATAACTATAATCACTTATTTAATAACTGGGTAGCCAAACTGGATCTTTTTATGCCGATGAAATTAAAAACTGCATGTTATGACATGCTTGTCTGTAGCTAGGAAACGCATGTGTTTTACACTGTTTGTTTTCCTGGGTCTGAAAGTTAATTTAATTGAAACTGTAGTAATTTCATTTGTGGCACTATTATGCATATTAATAATGCATTAAAATAATATTACTAATTAAAGACTAAGAAAATGGCAGTAGGATCCTGATTTGACTTCAAAATTTTAATTCCAAATAGGGTACAGTTGGGGTGCATCATATTCTGAAAATTGATCACATGTCTGCAAACTTTTTGTGTCAAATTTTATCATGGACAGAAACTGTGTGAGGAAAGAGAAAGAGGGTCATATGTGTGTGATCTGAAGTCAGATTTACTTATATTTAGCCCATGGGGAATAAATGTGCCTGTTTTCACATACGTGTGTAAATTTACTTCTATTTGCATGAGTTTGTGTATATCAATTTCTGTTGTACATAACAGTGGGTATTTAGCACACAGACAAGTCAGGGTTTCTTGTGGATAGCTGAGATGGAGTTTGGTAAAATCATTTCCAGTAGTTATTTGCCATAAAAGCTATAAAGAGAGAGGGCCGAGGAAATATGTTAAAGAAAATGGAGGCAGATGAATGCAGAAGGATGAGAAGAATATTACATTTTTTTTCCAGAAGGTTGTAGCATATTAGCCTATTGAATGAATTCTGCAATATGAAAGTTTATTGAGTTAAAATGAGTTGGAATTTAAAGGAATCTGGAGCAGATGAAGGGTTTTTTTTTTTTTTTGAAATGATGCTAATATCAAATCTTCTCATTATTTGGATGTGAACAAAACACCACTTCTGCTCAGTCACTCTCGTTAAGGAAGAAGGAAAAAATCTTCAAAGGATGTGTAATTTGGCTAGATTAATTCAGATCGGGGAGAGAGAACCACTGAACTTTGTTCCTTCCCCTGCCATGACCATTTTGTACCAATAGAGTTTGTAGGAAACTGTGAGGACCTATTTATTTACTCTTTCAAATGTGTAGTTAGTGCAACTTCCCAGTGAGAAATCCTGAGTCATATTTATTATGCAGAAACAAAGGAATGTTTAATTGTTGTACAGAGAAAGAGGATTTCTACAAGAAGCCACTTAATACAGTTTAAGCTCAGAAAGTCTGCCAAATGATTTTGAGGGACAGTTGCAGACATGCCAAAGTTTATTTATATTATTTAAATAACTGCCAGTTTGGGCAGCCAGTTTTCAACAAGAAGGTTGGAAGCGTGTTCAGCATCTGGGCTTCCTGATGGGCTAAGTCCGATGTCTCCAAAGGTGACGCTGGCCAGAGGACACGCTCTGGGAAGCAGATGCTGGAACCACCCACAGGGAAGTGCTGAGGATGGGAAAGGACCTCCATGGACCAGGGAGCTTTCTAAAGCTAAAACTTCGTCCACCTTCCTGGTTGGCCTGGGAGATGCCCTTACCTCCTGTGATCCATGGGCCAGGGTTATTTCTGACTCTGGATGCCTCATCCATGTGCTCTCTCGTTGTTTTCTTTAGAGGAGTGCTCCAAGCTGTTTCGACAAGTTGAGTCCGTAGGGTTTCTTTAGCTCTTCTTTTTAATTTTTGGGATCAACAATGGAGTAACATCAAAGATGAATTGGGCCAAATGTACATTACTCACCCTTCCCAGGGAAGTGTCCTGATTATTAAGTATAGGCCCAAATCCTCTATTTCCTTCTTCAAAGATCACTTATTAATTTTGCTGGAATTATTTATTCAATATGAAACAAAACACATTTTTTTTCAAATGCAGGCCTACATAGCTACCAAATGACAAAGTGGTTAAACCGTTCTCCCTGTAACCTATTGCTTCCTTAATTATTTTTAGACATGATAATAGCTTTAATAAGAGGGTTGGAGAAGATTTCTGCCTTCGAGATGTCCATTGCTCAGGTTTTGGGATGACTTCCCAGACTGAGGGTCGTGCCTCTTGCAGCCTCCTCCAGCAGAGGTTAATCTTGCTTTTTGTGGTGCCTAGATGAAAGCCTGCCTGCCTTCTGTTCACCTTATTAAAATAAAACATCTATCAAATCAGGTTTCTCAGGATGGACATGGAGAAATTAGGCCTTGCTCATGTCTAAAGTGAAGAGGGGCAGATGAGGGGCAGCTCCGACCTGGAAAGAGGGAGGCACTTCTGACCATATGTAAGAAAAGGCCTAAAGCACTTGCAGTTTAGGTCTCTCTCAGATTAAACAGCAGGTGCAGAGCTGTCTACTGCTTTATTTAGTGTGCACCTTAATTTAGGCACGAAACTTTTCCTACTTCTCTAGTTACTTACTTCAATTTGCACCCAGAAAGAATGACCAAATCAGTGACCACTCTGGAGGTTCAGGACAAGTCATTCATTTATGAGATACCATAAGCTTAGTGTAAGAAAACAAAGTGCGTAGTATATTTTCTGGGATGGTTTATCTAATCTTTCCAGGCCTCTGTTCTGGCAAATTCTTATGTGTCTTAAAAACATATTGGAAAACCACTCTATAAAAATGCAGAGTTATTGAAGATCACTCCTAGCATGGATGGCACTATTTAAACCTCTGTTCTGCTATTTCTTGCAATAATTTTAATGAAAATGACCTTGCTGATTTTTGCCATCTCCTCATGTGTCACAGAGGAGAAAAAAAAAAAAACAATAAAACAGCCTATTAGGCAAAATTTTCAAGAAAGTTCAGCTTCATTCAAAAGAGTAGACCATTGCCCTGAACAATTAGAGTAATTAAAAAGTTCTTAACTGTCTGTCCAATATAGTAATGGTAAAAGTTATGAATTTTGTCTGTTTCCTAACTATCTTACCTTGTAAAGAAATAAATTAATGTATTTCTGATCCAAGAGACATGCTGTTTTATTAATTAGTGCACAAGGAATTGTTAGATTAGATTATTATGTTCAATTAAGAATAATGAATGTAATTAATATAGATTCTGCTCTTAGGTGGTTGAGCTAATAATGCCATTAAATACTTCTGTTATGGTGGATCTTGTTTTTGTATCGGGGAAACAAAGTTAAAAAAAATACAAATCTTTTTCCTCATTCCTCTCCCAGGGAGCAAAATATCTTCTCCCTTTTTATAACATATGCATAACAATTTGCATTTGTTCTGTAATTGTTAAAGCCTGTAAATAAACTATATTAAAACAAGCTCTGAAAGCCTTGCAACATATCCTTTAAAGTATTTCATTACAGTGTGGTTACAAAATACTATTCATAATATGAGGAACATAATCACTTCAAAGTATGGAGGATTTATTCATTAAACTCCTCATGTTCTGTGACAATTACCTTTATGTATCTCTTAGGTCTAGAAAAGGGCCAATAAGCCACAACAAATACTCTTTGGAAAGGAAGTGGCTCCAAGTAGGGATTTCCTCTGGCTATTTGCATGCCCGTGAAGGTCTTTTTTGTTTCTGCTGTTTTGTTGTGAGGTGTTGGCAGTGGAGGAGGCTTTTATGCCTCCTTCAAGTCATCAGCTGAAGAAAAATACTTGTCACAAACCAGCTAAGGAAGCAATTTCATTTCTTTAGTAATATTTAAATTAGACGAAATTAAATGTTGCAGTGGAACTATGCGTTGACAGAAATATTTATTCAGGGTTTGTTTACTTTGTGCGCAGCGAATATAGGAATTGTGCATGTAATGTGTTTACTGCTATTTAATAGAAGTCATCTTCTTAGGGGTTACAATAGCAGAGAACAGATCCGTCTCTCCAGAAAATGTACTGATAAGAACCCTAAGTCCACAGAGATTTGTCATTGCATTGGTTTTTTCTATATTTTAAAATATATAGAGATGTATATATGTGTATATATACACACAAACCACAAATACACAAACATGTATATTCTTACTTCTTAAAAACTTGAGCTGCAAAAACTTGCTGTGAAGAACATATTGCAACGTTGAGTCTCAGGTGGTAGCTACATAGCCATGTAGAAATAGAAGCTAATCATAGAAGTTCATTTGTTTTCACATAGGCTTCCAGTGGTTAGTGCTGCTGCAAGTAAGCTGTAGTTTCACTGTGCTGATATAATGCAGACCAAATATGATCTGAAAAAATTCTATTTGTTTGACATTTTTAAAAAAAGTAATTTAGTCTTTTCTGCTTTATGGCTGGTGGTACGCCTTCTCTCATCACTGTTACATTATAAAGCAAATCCTAAATATCTTAAAATTAAAGATAAAATTGACCTGCTGCTGATGATGATACATGAGCCTTGGACTGCACATCTGGCCTGACTATACGTTTTGTGAGGAAATGCAGTTGCTTCTATATTCATGTAGAAGTAACCACGGCCTGGACTTTTCCTCCACCTTATTTTGTTGTGCAAGACTGAAATTTCAGCCTCTGTAGGCAGATTTTCCCACAGTTGTTACCAACCAGCAAGATGTTGCAGCAGCTGTGGGTGTCCTGTAGCTGGGTGACTTAGACCTTGATGCAACCCATTGGTTTCATTTCTCACAGGCACCGGGGAGAGGACAAGGTGCAGCTGCATTTGCTTTCCCTGCTCTTTGCTTTTCCTACTTGTAGTAGCTGATGCTGTATGAACAGTGTTTTTCCCAAAGCAACCCTTTTTCAAGTGAATTTTGGTTGGAAACGCTGTGGGTTTTAGGTGTGATCCTATAGCATGAGCTCATCGTTGTTTGTATGAAGTCCTTTCCTAGCATGCATCTGGCACAGCCAGGAAGGCAGAGCCCTAAAGAGGCTGTTTTATGTCTTGCTGCTGCCTCTGCTCCCTCTGTCTCCTCCATTTCCCAACATAGAAAGGTATATGATGTCTTCTTCTGCTTATTACCAAGAAGCTCAAAAGCTCAAAACTATCATAATGCTCTGACTCCATGAACTGAAAAATAGACAAATGAGAGAGTGAGAGAGAAAGGAAGCTTTTGTTCATAAGTTGTACAAAAAGATTTGCTGCAACCTGAGTAGTTGAACAGAATGAAGTAAGGTTGTGGTGATTTACAGGTTAGAGTGGCATAGGCACAGACTAGTACACGTTGCCTGTTCTTCCATTTCTTCTCCCCCTGTAATCAGCAGGAATTTGCAGCATGGGGATGGGGAGCTCAGCTTTATGCTTCACATCTGCTATTCCTAAGAAAAATAAAGATAAAACAAAATTAGAGTGAGCAGTGTCACTTAATGGCATGTGACACATCCCAGATTTCATAAACATTGAGTTTACTGCTTACTTGGGTTTCGCTTGAAATGATAAGGCTGCAAATCATTAGGCAATGTCAAATTCTGCATAGGTTGTTTCATTAAGCACACAATAAACCTGTAATTATAGCAAAGAGATTTTTGTTATGAGGTAGGGATGGTGAGAAACTATTAAATTCTTGAGCAAAATTAAAAGACAACAAAAATACCTGTGAATTACTGTGAAACCTATCCAAGCGGTGTTACAGGATTTTTTTCCCATGAATGACATTTCATAACTGGCAGGTTCATGTCTCTTTCCTTGTTAAAATTATAAATGGAAATATGGAGTTTTAATGTTGAAACTGAAATGTTCTTAAATTAATAGTATATGATGGATGGGAGCATGAATGCTTCCTCTTGTGCTGTTATAAACAAGATGCAGATCAGCATCTTTTATCCAAGGTCTAAAAATTCCATCTTCCTGTGTGTTATACAATTCCAAGTTTTCTTTACAAGAGAATCCTTCCCTCCACCTGAACACACAGAATATTTGGTGATGAACCTCTCAGGTACCCCTGCCTGAAGTGTCAAGCCTTTGAACTGTACAAAAAGGCATTTTCTCATTTATTTTTCTTTGTAAATGTGAAATTAAAAACAGGAGCTATCTTGCAAGGTGCAATGATGCAAAATATTTTCAGGGAAATTCTTCCTAGTGTAGTTTTGAGGCCACGTGCTCACTGGCTTCAAAATAAAGTCCAATGGAGAGATGCAGGTGCTGCCACAGAGGCTACGTAGCTGAGGAAATCCTACAGCATGAAGTAGAAGGGGAAGGAAATCAGAATTATTTTTAATGACCAGAGTGTGAGACACTAAAGCAGTTGATGTAAATGCATTAAATGAGGACTGAGAGAGGATTTTCTTAAGAGCTAGTTGGGGTGTCAGAAGGAGACCCTTGTGTGTTAAAGAACACACATTTGCCTTTGACACTGCTGTAACAGAAGAAAAAGATTTAAGAAAATGGTATTTTGGTCTCAGCAACTAAGTATAATTTCTGCAGAAGGTGGAAATTCCCTCAGATGGAGGATCTTTATGTGGAAGTGCAAGGAGGTCCCCCGATGTCCCCCAGCAGCAATACAAAACCTGTTCCCTGTAGGTGTTTGCATACTTGAGGTTTATATTCATCCGTAAAGATGCAAGTGCAGCCGCTATCAGAGGAGTCTCCAGCCAGCTGCTGAGCCCTTACAAGGTTTCCTATAGTGGCGTGGAAGGTGAGTGTGTTTTGGTGCAACTTTCCACATCTGGCTTTCATGAGGTCTACTGCCACCAAAGTGAGGAGGAAAAGAGCAAGTGTCATTAGGGGAAGGACGGGATCAGACGGCTGCTGGAGAAGGGTGGGGAAAGTTTCCATTTGTTTGCAATGAGCTGTAGTATAAAAGGGTCACTGTTAACCTTAAAAGTCGATTTTTTAATAGCTTGGTGCACATTTACAGTTCGTACAATAGGAGGTTTTTCCAGGAGCGATCTGCTGTTCCCAGGCCAGTTTTTATGCCAGCTGAACTAAAGCAAATCCGCAAGCTAAGCTACTGTATCTGCTTAATATACTCATCTTGGATCTTGACAAAATTGGCTTCTGGCTGCAGTGCTGGGGCTGCTTCAGCAACGGAGCCAGCAGCTATTGGTTTTGTGTGCTGTCACCAGCAGACATCATGCACGGATTCGGAATTACTGCCAAATAATTTCACATGGCGACACGGGCATCTCCTTTGTTCCCCTGCAGGCAAGTGCCCAAGGGCCACTGATGCGTGACAGCAAAGAAGACTTGGCAGTGCTTTGACTTGTACATTGACAGGAAGCCCTTCAACAACCTTTTACTTCTGCAGTCTTCCTGGGTAGCCCTGGACGTAGCCTTCCCATCATGAAAATGTAGCTAGTTTAGTCCTGAGAAAGAAAGGAATCTACGTAGAGATGTCTCTAAGAACTCATTGCTGACTTGCCTCCATCCTGTTCTTTGCAGAGATAAATATGATTAAAAATTTAAGCAAATGTAAGGTAGGGAAATCTTGTTAAATGTATTGTAATTTAAAATAAAATAGTTAAAAACTTAAATAGAAGAAATACTTAATAAAAAAAATAAAGCTATGCAAGTCTTCAGGTAGCAAAAACTGTCAAAGCTCCCTTCTTCCTTCTCCTTTTTCCCTTCTCTTCCAAGTGGCAATATAGTATGCACAGAAAATCTTTTAAAAACTGTGCATTTGGAAAAGTAAAAGAATTTTCTGTATGACAGTCTGCAAGAAAATTTGCAGTTGGAAATGAAGATATCGATATGTAAAGGTTCAATGAGATGCTCAAGGAACAAGGAAAGCTGAGTTTAGTCATAATGTATCATTGCTTATGTGCACGGAAGTGGGTGTATCTATATTATGTTTCCCTTCCTAAATAAATGGATAGTTAGACATATTTAACATGAGCAGCTGTAAGTGCAATATTTTTACTTTACATTTTTGTGAAAATCTGCGCATCTCAGACTTCTACAAATGCAAGCCCAGGATAATCCTTCTCCATCCAAATTAGTCATAATGACTGTGAAGAGAGCTGAATTTTGCATTGCTCCTGCCCTGTTGTGCATTTCTTAAGGGTAAGCAGATAGTTTCAGTTTTCAAAGATGTCAGACGAGCACTTTTCATAGCAATGATTAACAGTTGTTCTCTGGTAGCAATTATTTTTATCTCTTACAGCATCTAAAGGCTTGATGTGATCTTGACTAATCTTCTTGAGGTGAAAACTTCCTCCACTTTTGTGTAAAGTTTTTAAAGAAAATCCCTTTGGCCATTCTTGAGTAATTAGAATGAAAAAAATACCTTGCCAGCATTCTGGGCCATGTTTTGATTATCACTTACCTTATGATTGCATTAACATATTTTTGTAGTTATAATTATTTCAAAACAGATTTAGGGTTAAACCTTTCAAACTCTGCACTTAAAAAGTGTGCCGGAGTAAGGGAGGTCTGGCATGTGCTTGATATAATTAAGCAGATCATCCAAGCACCACAGATATGATACACTATGTATGAAACTCTTAGTTATCTTTGATGGAATACTTTAGGACTGTGGGTTCATCTTACATTTTGAACATCTGCATGCTTGTTTGTCTGAAATTGAACAATAAAATATAAAGAGATCATGTTACTATTGGAAAATTGTAAACAGTTGTACTATTTGGTTAAAAAATATCTTTCCTATTTCATAAATGCTACGGGTGTGATTTCAAAGCAATGCAATGAGGCAATATTGCTCTGCTCAAAAGGGCAAGGTTTTGGGAATGCAATATTTAAAACTTGTGAATCAGGAAGAACAAAGGCAGTAATTTGAAGTCAGCAGCTATTCAAAATGCATTCAAAATTCAAGAAGGGGTGACTAAACTTTAGACAGAGCATTATTCACTTCAGTAATGTGTCCAAAATAAATATAAAACCCATCTTTTTTTTTTTTTTCTGTCTTAGTATGGTATATGTAGGAGCCTAAAATAGGCTCCATCCTCAAATTTTGTTTTTTTGCACTGAAGTGCAGTGTGTGGGACCTAGAACTAATGTGTGTGGAAGTTTCTTGTGGGATCAAACCAAGCAGAGGCCAAAAGAAGTGACAAGAGTAGAGCGCAAAGGTTATTCTGCATGATATCCCTTTCAGAACCAACTCTTTGGGGTGGAACGGGAACAGATTATGAGAGAGACATTAGAAATACTTGGGATAATGAGTCCCTAGTAAAAACAATACATTGAAATAGCCACAGCGATGCTCATTAAAAACCCATCAACTTGCAACCTTACAGAAAGATGAAAGATGAACCCTTGGCACACCTCTTGCTACCTCCCTCTAAAATGTGAGTCACAGATGCCTTGCTCTTCACTAAGGCAGGAGGAAGGGCCACAACACTCGCTTCATGTGCACGGTGCTCCATGGCTGCGTATGCCTTGGGTATCCTTGGACATCATGAAGCCCTCTCTCCTTGATAACTTTCAAGCTTCCTTTCCCTGCCTCTCTCCTCATTAACTTGACAATAGTGTTGAATTCAGCCCTTTTTCTTCCATTTTAAGAGTATTTGGTGAATAGAGGCTTTACAGAGGAAGAAGTCTAAAATTTCCCAACTGATCCAACTCTTGGCTCACTCTATTTTTTCTCCCCAAAGAAGTAAGTAGTAGATTCTATATATGGCAAAATCAATGTATTCATAATTGCCTCAAAATATGACATTTCATTGATGAAATAAACTGGTCATATTACTCATTAGACTGCTGGAGAACTGGTATTTGTGACTGCTCAAAGCCTTGTCCATCTTGTAACAATGAAAATAGTCCAAAATTACAATCTGACCATTTATTTGAAGACCCTTTACTCTGACAACTGCTCCACAAGTGCTGTGGAATATCAGTTTGGTCCTTAGCATTCTTCATTAAATGACTGTCTAATTGGTTATTGTTATTTAAGCATCTTATCACAAGAGAGATTATGATCAGTTACCGTCTCATTAATACACTTGGTTTGCTACACACTGATATCTCTGCCTTCAAATTTTCACTTGACATACCAGATGCAAATCTATATAATTGTCCTTCGTAAATGGGATAAAACCTCCCTCGTGTATATATTTATTTTTATATATATAAAGTAACACAGAGCTTGTCATTTCAGTGCCATTCCTGCCTAAACTGAAAGTGAAAAAGTGGTCAAACCAAAGCAGCTCATAGTTCACCTTAGAGAAAATATTTGTCAAAGCAACATCAAAGTCTGCAGCAATGTCATGAACTGACATGGAGAGAGATTCCTCCTGGGAGAGATACTATATTCAAAATGTCTTTTCTTTTCTCCTGCATGCCCTCTGGGAGATGCTTTGCTTTCATAAAAACTATAGATCCTCACTTCATTCCAGGGACATGTAATCTGATGTCTACCAAAAGTTTCCCTTTTACAGATTAAAAGTGGAAGTTCCAGAACATGTCACCAGTTTGTTCTTCAGTTCTTGTGAGGTTTTAGTTTCTTTCATCCCTTTTTGACCTGTATGTTGATTGCAAGGGTTCCAGAGCAAGATCTTTTTTGTTTTCCCTGTTGCTTGGCCATGCGTGTGCTATGAGTATACAGCTCTAATGCCCCCATCCTCCCATTCAGTCAGTAGCTCTGTCTGAGTCTGTGCGTGTGTGTAAAACTGTGCACAATTCCAGAAAGGTCTGGAATGGCGTAAGAATGGTGTATCCATTTTTGTGACTTACTTCAAAATATTTTAAGTGCATGTGTGTATTTTTATATATGTGCATGCATGCAGTGAGAAGATGACTAAAAATGTATTTGCATTTTTTTTTCAGTACATTTATATACTTGAGAGAAGGTGGATAGGAGTAACTGCAAACATCCAGACTTTTCACAGCCCCTTCCTTGCTAGCATCCGGGGTGCTGCGTGTGCCTTCCTGACTCCAATCTGGCCTTTGGGGAACTTCCATCTGTTCTTAGAAATGTAGGAGGTGGCATCTTCCCAAATAGGGAGGAATGAGGTGCTCCCCTTTCCCAGAAGGCCTCCTGGGAGATGCCCTACTGATGTCTACCTTGGTACCACTCTTCTCTACCTGCTCGATTCCTCCTTTGCTTTCATTAGAGTTCTCTCCACAGGTGTCCTCTCTCCCATCTTCCCAAAGCACAAACTAATTTCCAGTTAGTCTCAAGCCCT
This sequence comes from Rhynchotus rufescens, assembly GCA_032273925.1. NCBI lineage: Eukaryota > Metazoa > Chordata > Aves > Tinamiformes > Tinamidae > Rhynchotus > Rhynchotus rufescens. The sequence continues at coordinate 3,560 of JAVCKT010009734.1, read as the reverse complement.
ACTTACTTGCATCCCAGACCTTGGACAGCTTGGGAATACCTACACTTGCTTGCAGCAGTCTTAATTAGAGGGAGATGAATGAGGCTGAATCCAGCAGTTTCAATGAGTTTCCTTTTCAACTTACAGCTCACTAAATTTTACCTCTACTCAGAAGGATTACTTTATTTTAAGCCTTGCCAAACTAAACTCACACAAGCTCCAGGAACTGGGCTCAGATGAAATGAGTAATGTTATAGGGAAAGAGGCAATAAGACAGTAGAGACTTTAGATCTCTCCATGAAAACTTCAATTTCATAAAAATCCATGTGGATTTTATGAATTCCAGTTTAAAAGTTTTCACATGCACAGATTCTCCAAAAGAGCACACCTTTCTTTTTCAAGATCGTGAATCTGGCTCATTAGTTTTCTCAATACTTTTCTTTTAATTACTATATTCTGGGAAACTCAAAGCTGTAAACTTTCATTGCTGTGTATTAGCAGATAGTTGAATGTAGCCAAAATGCCATGACCAACTTTGAAAAGCATTTCAGCTTTTTAAGCATTTAAATGCCTGGACTTAGCATTAAGATTTTTGTCTTGATTCCATAATACCCTTCTATTTTCAGTGTGTCCAAGTTCATATATTCATTTAGAAATCCAGAGGGTTTGTGAAAACTGGCAAAACTCGTTCCTCAAGGTGAGTAAATTTGCATGAGAGCAGCTTCAAAGATTTTTGGAATTCTGTGGTTTAATCCAAATCTTCCTCTCAAATTCAAACTCAACCTAAATGTAGTTGGAATTAGAATGAGAAAGCCTTATTGCCTCCTGTAATATTGATATGCACAAATAGAATTGTCTTTCTTCCTTGTCTTAGTTTAATTACTAAGCAGTTTTGAATAATTTGACTCTATTCTGATGCAGAAAGAAAGAAAAAAACATTAAGTTAAGGTTATTGCACCATAATCTCTTTAACTTAAGCCAGCCAGTTAACTTTGACTAGTCAAAGAAAATGCACAGTCTACAGCATTATTTTAGCAAATCTTTGCATCTCCTTTCTTTTCTTTAGTACCAGGAAAATCTCGGTCTGACTGGTGTTAACTTCTCCCAAGAAGCCTGCAGATTTACATGGAGACCTGCCCAGCACCTACAGTCACTGCATGGAGCACACACTTATCTATGATGGCTTGTTGAGGGATGCAACCCAATAGTTCAGGTTTTAGGGGAATTATTGTTGCAATTTGACACATTTCTGTTCCTCGTGTTAATTTACTGTAATTCTCGAGCCGGATTTTAAAGATAAGTATTTTGGTACAAACATATTTTTTGCCTGTGGTTAGTGTAGGTATCTACCTGGATTTTAGCCAGTAAACCTCTGTCCAAACTAATACAGTAAATACTGGTCTAAATCACTGGAATTCTTTTGCTTGGTGAGAGCAGCAGTTGCACTATCACCTCATTTTATCATTCTCACCTGAGAACTATAGGCTGACAAGCTGACATTACTCAAGTGTTGGTTACCTGCACCTAACTGTGCACTGCCTAGCAGGTTGCCACCACAAGACTCCCTTCTCCAAAGGAAATTTTGTGGTGAACCATAGCGAGGCAACTATCTTGCTCCTGGTATCTCTGTGTCACCTAGGGCAATGTCAAGAGTTCTGCAGCCGAAGTACGCAGAGGTAGATTATCAGCCTCTAAATTATATCCTTACCTCTGAGAGCCTCGGGTGCCTTTGGAGACTTCATAATCAGTTATCTAAGTCGAACTTCACTTACTGCCTTGAGAATGATCTTTCCTTTTCTATTCAAAGGTTTTATAAGATAAGAATTGAGATAGAGATAAGACACACGGTGATATCTAGGCTTTAATTGGTTGGTAGTTTCTAGTGCTCTGGATTTCCCTGTGTATTTGTAATGGTGTCTTTTTAATCTTATTGAGTGTTAAGGGGCATGTTTACTCTCTTTCTCCTATTCCCACCCCCTTGCAGAAAGCCAGGGTATATTGATGCCATAGTTTTCGATATAGTTATTAGATAAATTGAGTGCTCAGGCAATAACATGTGATTTGCAGGTGGTTCAAAATAATATTTGTTATGCCACATCAGAATAAACCTGCAACTGAGAACTGGCAAAGAGCTGCAGTTACAAAAGTCACTATGTCCCTTAACTCTGCTGTTGTCTGTTGAAATTTGGATGCTCAAACTGAAACCTAGACTTGTGTCAAGCGTGTGGAGGTGCCTGCAAATCAGCTTTGAAGACACTGATAAGCTTATTGAGAAGCTTTGTAAAGCCAGTGCATTGGGAAGTGCTGAAATGCCAACTTAAAGTCCAACTATTCAGCATACTGCAATGAACTGTGCTATCAATTTTAACAACAAATTGTCCATTGGATTTATGGCAGATTAAGCACTTTTTTTTTTTCAGAAAAAGGATAATGTCCTTAGTCTTATGTGCCATTGGACTTTTTAGAAGTTTTAATCCTGTTTTGGTTCACACATTAAAGGCATCTTTTCCTGTAACTATCCCGGCAACACACTCCATAGTAGTCTGGGAACTTCTCCCTCCTCCTTCTCAAGTTATTCTTTTTAAATCTTTAATCAAAGTTAATCAAACTAATCTCCAGGCTGTGCAGACTGGGAAGGAGTGAAAAGGAAGACAAAGTGCCCATGGCACTTACTGCAACCACAGGGAAATCAGGTGCAAGCCCGTGCTGCCTCCAAGATAAGCACAGAAACACCTCAGCAAGACTGGGACGTGCCCTTGTCCCCGTACATAAAGGACCTGCTTTGCACAAGATGGGCCCTTTACTTTAAGCTGAGGTGGGACCTTCACTTTGCTTTGAAATTTGGCAACAAAAGGTTGCATGAAAATTAAATGTGAATTTAATTCTGATGAGAACGTAGGAGCCGGGTTGCTCTCCGGCTGCCTCCTCATCCTTTGCGTGGAGCAAGGGCTCAGCTCGGAGTGTCCATAACAACAACTTGTCTTGCGGATGCTGTCCTAGTTCTGTCTAAAACTGTCCTGGGGGACTTTGACAGCTCTTCTGAGCTCTCTCTGCTATTTCTCTTCATCTGTTTCCCTTTATCTGAAATTCTTTTCATGATGCCAGCCTATTACAAATACAGTTTCCAAGGGTTATTTGAGTATTAGTTACCTTTTGAACAATTTCAGCTCAGCACTTTGCGGGTTACTGCTGGAATCGTTAAAATATTCAAAAAAAAAAAATCATGCACGCTTTTAGATACATATTCAGAGAGGGTTTTTATTTCTAAACATTCAGCGTAGCTCTCCAGCACTTCACTATATGCATAAAAGAAAAACGTCACTGAGTTGTCTTTAAAAGGATGGAGAGGTTTTTTTTTTTAAAAGGATGGAGAGTATTCCCACTTTGTTTACCTTTTTCCCGTCTCCAAGTCTGGAGACTTGGAGACAGACTTGGAGAAATTTAGTTTTGTCAGAGCATCCCCTAGACTGGGATATGGAGTGTCCCAGCTGACCCAGAGTGAGATATTTCAAAGTATGGAGAAATTTCCATCCTGAAATTGAAATTTCCAATATACCAAAGGATGCTTCTGAAATGGCCTT
>JAVCKT010009732.1:0-14221 GCA_032273925.1 Rhynchotus rufescens | reverse complement strand
CAAAACAGTCCTCACTAGGGTCACTGAAGGATATTTTCTCTTTCTACTTTCCTCAGCAGCAACCTTTGTAGTATTTGACTAGGATAACAAGCCAGAATGGGCCTTGGATGACGCTGTCCTAGAAAGCTGCATATGTGAGATCATCCTCAATATCCCCCTATGATTTTCCCCTAAATTGACAAATTCATTTAAAACAGCCCAATCAGAGCAGGAAGTGAATGGGAATGATACACATATCAGAGCTGTAATTCCTCTTCTTTCACCCTCTGCTTCAAGGCGGAAATAAGTTACTGCAGCCTTAAGGGTCTGTAGTTATTAGGACTTAGCAGCTCTTCTAAATGTGTGTAGAGAGAAGGAGGTAAACAGAATTATAAGTTCACAAATGACTTGCCCTTCTTCTCTCTCTCTCTCTTTCTCCTCTTCTGAGAAATACTTTTCTGCAGAAGGTAAAATTCAGCTTTTTAGAGAGAGGGTAAGATGTATCAAACCCATGGCCATCTCAGAGAGACATCATTGTTTTGTATAACATCATGGTAGAGGGACAACTCCTGCTCTTACAAGCTACATTCTTCAGAAAGCAGGAACAGGAATAGAGGAAAGGAAACGGAAGAGAAAAGGAAAAAAAGAAAAGAGGAAAAGAAAGGGAAAAAGAAAGAGGAAGGGAAATGGAAAGCCGACTTCCATATTTTGAGGGTTAAGCATCAAACTGTCAAAAATAAATGTTTACTCAAGACAGAAGTCATAGCAGCTGCCTGGAGCATTTTGCTTGGGTTTTCTAAATGCTAAAAATAATTCTATACATATGCATTTGTTTTTGAATTTAACATCAAGTTAACTACAAAGCACAAAAATGCAATTGTTTCTGCTGCTCTGCACATGCTCTCTCCTTACATTCACTGGCAGAGCATTGGTCTTAAAATATATTTTTAGTTGCTTGCAGATTTTTTTCTTGAATAAGCTTTTCTTCTCCTCCTCCTGCCTATTTCTTACTAAACTTGAAATTTGTTGTGTGCCTCTATAGCACTGCAACATATCACATGCCCACAGAACTAGTGGAGATTACAGCCAGCCCTCTGAGCCATCTGGAAAAGTAAATTCCAATGGAGTAAAGCCTGCGGCTTTTGTATGCAGCATAAAAAGCTTTCCCCAACTTAAAATGCAGTCCCAGATTCCACAGAAAGTCCATTCCTCTGCAGTCAGCTGTTATTACATAACCATCAGTTGCGTATTTCTCCCATATATCAAGTTCAGCTTTTAGAGATCCTTGTTCAGATGAGTTTGAACAATAGTAATTTACTGGATCTGCCTTGGCAGCCTCCCTCTAAATCAGTGCACAGAAAGTCTCTCTCTTTTCTCAGTATGGGCACCGCAGCGCTTCGGTACCACATAGTCATTTTCCATACTTATTTTATATTGCCTTTGAATGAGGGAACTCTCCAGAACCTTCTACCGTTATTTCTTTGTGCAGCATCAGCATTTTCATATATTGCACTGGCAATAACATGTCGGCTTTCATTGCAGGAGCCTGGCTGTGAAAACCGTGGCTTTACGGCTGACGGCGGTCACCTTGGGATGCTGCTCTAAGCCGGGCACGGAGAGGCGCCGCAATCTGTGCTTCACCACGGCAGCGAGGGACTGCGGCTGCCATTCTCGGTGGGAAAACAGAGGCACAGGACTGCTAAATCACAAACCTCCACTTCGTCATATGCTCCGCATTGGCAATGAGATAGTGTGATTTTAGTACCGACTTTATAAAATTCAGATTTTAATCCTCAGCCCCTCACGTATCCTTCGTGTAGGATTCCACATTTAGGAGACAGAATGTTTGATCAGAAGGCAACTCAATCCAGGGTAGCACTAGGCACCTCTTTAAAAGCTCTTTTAAAAAGTAACAGCTTTCAGCTCAGCATCAGCTGGAAGCAACCTGCAAACTTTTAACTACTGTGAGATATTCAGTACTTCAAGTATTGAATATGATGGATTCAACCTACAATGGGAGCTGAAGACTTTGAATCTCTGCTTCCTTAGAAAATCCCCTAACCCTGGCCTCCACTCCAAAAGCCAGGTATCGCTATGCCCCAGGAAACTGTGTTTTAAAGAGATCTGTCCTGCCTAGTTTGATATCTAGCCTCAGAAGACCACAGAAAGGTCCACATCCCAATTGGATGGAAATGTTTTAACTTCAAACAGAAGGCACAAGTTTTGGATATGCTCCTGTGATCCATGTTTTCTATTCATCAGTGCTAGGTATATTCCCATTTGAACGTGGGTTTTTAGGAATGAAGGTGAAGTGGCAGTGGACAGCACCCAGTCACTGCACAGAGAGGCTATTGCCCAGGTTTTGTCTTTTTGAGCCACCTTCCGGGGGGCAGGAGCTTATTCCTTTAGTGCTTCAGATGGGAGGAAACTAAATAATATCTCTACTGTTTTAATCAGAAGAGATCAAGCATACAAATGAACTTATAAGCAAAGCTGCCATGTTTTAAAATTCCATGTTTTAAAAATGCATATATGATAATTTTATCTTGATGCTGCTACGCAAATGTGATGGACTCGTCTTTTTCTGTTTTCCCTTATACTAATACTATACTGGTTTAAGTATTAGAGTGTGAAGAAAGAATGGCTTCATGTTTGTCTGGCTCATCTTGCTATCTAAATGTGGCTTAAGTATATACAGCCAATATAAAGATCAGTTCTATAAGAAAAACAAAATTACAAAGAAACTAACTAACTTCAGTATTGCCTGGGCTTTGTCAAGATGAAGCTTTTACAACTGACTCTCTCAATCAATTGCCCTATGTTTTCGTTAAATGCAAATCCTGTTTGTATATCAGAAATGACCAGACACTTAAAAAGAAGGAGGAAGAAATAATTAGATATAAAACAGAATGAAAGCTGTTACTGCAGAATTTTCCAATGCAGTATTTGGATGCACACAGGAGGTGAGATAATACAACTTGGAGAGTTATCCACAGGGAAAAAATGTTAGCTTTATTTCTTCTGTTCATGTACTTAACTTTTAGCAATGGCATTTCTTTTCTTCAAAAGAGATATTTAACTAGAAGTGTCTGCATAGGAAGACTAGCATCACAAAGATGTAGGTATTTTATTTTTATTTTTATTTTTTAGCCTTCTATTTCTTTGCTGATTTAGCAACTAAATCAGAAGACTGATAGAACTTAATAGTTATATGCGATGAACTCAATTTGTTCAATTTGTCATATCTCTCAAGAAATAGTTGAATATTGTACAGTATAATCCCTAGATTCCCCTAGATCTGTGATTAAATATAATGTATTTAAGCTACAGTCTCTGAGTTTCAAACTCATGCTAGAGGATCAGCATGAGATCGAACACAGCAGATTGTTGTGTTCTCTGTTATTCCAATGATAATTTATAGAGACATCAAAGGTTAATGATAGACAATATTTTTTTTCCCAGACAAGAGGTTCAGAAAGTTAAAAAACATTCAGGAAAAAAAAAAAAAAAGAAAGTTATTAGCAATTGAACTTGAACTATTTTATGTCATGTTGGTATTATAAACAACTGCAGCCAAGGAAACAGTGTATATATATGTATATATTTATATATCCATATATGTTTTTTCTGGAGAAAATAGCATGCAAATAAAGGGTGATAAAAAGTAAACTTTATGAAAAAGAAATTTTTTTCCAAAATAGAAATATTTTTCTCAAAAAGAAAAAGCCTTGCCTTCTAGGCTGTTTTTGATCAATTGTATTTTTTACTTTTAGGCAACTATAGGCAAATTTTACCTACTTACATGTGAATTGGATTGATGCTGCACTTTCTTTTAATGTTTATAGTAAACAAGTATAAAAGTTAATAGACAAACCAAGAGAAGTCTTCTTACATTCCTCCCATAAATGGACAGACAAGCATTCTCAGAGATAGGGTACAGCTGTAGCGTTTGCAGGCATCAGGAATGAGATTGTACCTCAATAAAGTGAGCCAGAGGGCAAAATGAAAGGTACATTTTTACAGGAGTCTTATTTTTCAAAAGGATGATTGCCACAAAACGGTCAGCATTGCTTTCCTTGGGAGCAAGGAGGAAATTCCACAGGAGACAGCAGAATGGCAGCGAAATGGGAGAGCAGATGCTACTCCAAGTGTCTCCTGGACTGCATGTATAGAATCATAGAATCATTTTGGTTGCAAAAGACCTTCAACATCATCAAATGCAAGCATAAAACATACAGCACAGGGCATGTGTACTATGGGCACTGTGACATTGACGACCACATCTCTTATGTGGCCAGCAGCATTTTGCAGTGCCTTCCCATTGGGTTTAAATGGGCACTGGATCAGGCCACTGTATTCAAGTACAATCTGATGTGGAACCCTCTGAGTGAAGCACTGTTTAATTAGCCAAATGATGTATTGGGAGTGATAATTTCAAAGTAGGGAGGGGCAGGGGCGTGTTTCCCTCATCAGATTACATATTACACATTAATGGAGCCTCTGCCTATCCATCCTCATTGCTCCCCTACATACCTTTTCTTTGCTCTGCCTTTGAACCTCTCCCATTAATAGTTGTCATGTCTTCCAGCTGAGCTTTCTGGAAGCTTATTGCTAAGAGCAAATGCTGTGCCTTAAGAAACAAACCCCAAATCTGGCCCAGTGTTTTGCTTTCTCAGATCATTTACGTATTAGTGTTCTTCTAAAACCAGACTCCTGAAAGTGAATTCTACAAGTTTCACTGTGATATTTTTGAAGGCTGTTAAATGATTTCCCAAAAATATTTGGGGATTTATGCTCATGAACTATGTAATCTCAAATTAAATAGATACTGTATTAAGGCATCAAAGCAACAGCTTTAATCTTTTTTCCCTGTTTCAATAGTTTAAGAGCTGAGTCTTATCAGAAACAGCTGCTACTAATGACAGACTAACATTGTTATATATTTTCCATTATTTTTTCCCGACGTGTTTATCTATCTTAACTTATTTAGCCTATCTTGAAAGGGTGACAGGCTGGTGCTTGAAGAGGAGGGTGTCTTATTCCTCACTTTCTTTGTACAGTTAGTGTAAATATTTTAAAGTGTGTTGCGCTAGTAGTATCTGGTGATCCTAGAGGGGGTATGAGGAAAGTAACTGATAGTGAACTGTGATATGAATCAGACATATTTTTTTTTGATTACCACGGTAAATGCATTCCTGTGACTGAAGATCTGCATGGTTAGTATAATATATAGGCATTTAAAACTTAACTTTGGGATAGGTAGCATTGAAATTTATATGGTTGCAGCTATCTGTACAGGTGATCATGATATTAATATGATTTTTCTCTACCCAATGATTTGGTAGACACCACAGCCCTCATTTGAGAGGGTGGAAAAAGGCCCAATTCCTTGCTTTATAATTTCATACAGTACATTTTGGGTTCCAAAGCTGAGCCATTTATTTTGAAGCTCCTGGAATATGTTTTCTGCCTTTTTGGGAAAGCTATAAGTGTCACTATTCGAAGCCTAGGCAGTACAGAATACCTTGCAGGTTTATTGTTTTATGTTTAATATGTGAAACAGTTGAGTTCAAAGTGAGGTGAAAATAACTTTATGAAAAAACCCAAAGCCCTCACACTCATTTCAACATGATTTGAGGCTTATTCTAATGTATTTCAAACCTCAGTGTCATTTCAAAAAATATGAATGTAGAAGTTATGTGATTACAGAAATGGATCCTATTCTCTTGCCTGGAACGTTTCTTGTATTGGGCTAAACTTTAATGAGAGTGAATCTTTCTTCATTTTGTTTTGGTTCTGTTTTGATGATGTTTTATATTACCTCAAGCATCTCAATAATGGTAATACATATACATTTACATATATTTAAAAAAGAGAACAGTTTCTGAAGCAAAAATACTCTTCCCTCTCAGGTTTGCTTTCACAGAAGAAGTCCAATTAGTAAAATGCTTCATGAATTTTTAACTGCTTTTAAGAAGATTTAACAGCAGGGATCAAGCAGAGAAGACATCATCAGGAGTTCAGTTTCCTCTCCAAAGGCACTAGTAGGAAACCCTCTGCAGGTCACAGATGGTCTGTGGGCCAAAGTTTCGGAGCTAAAGCACTAATCAAACAAGACAAGTCAGACAGCATCATCAATCATTTTGGAGAGCTCATTTTTTCATTCATAGAACTCTGACACTGGTTTCTTCTGAAAAAGAATAGCCCCTTCAAGAAATAATTTCTCTCTGTGGAACTAACTTCTGTATATGTTGAAGTTTTGTTGGGAGGAAAAAAAGATTTTCAAACCATTTCTAATCTCAAATCAGAAATGGACAACATGAGAGGTTTCTAACACACAACCTCTCCACCATATGACAACAGAAGAAGGTGATGGTCAGCTCAAGACACCTATTTCAGAAAGCTGCTGTCGAAATCAGTTTGACTCACTAGCAAATGAAGACTGGAGAAAAAAGAAAAACCCTTCTACATCCATTTTGAACTCTCTCAACTCTCTCACCACAAGCTGGCCCATCACAAATAAAACAAATGTGGGAAATGGTTTTGATTTACCTCAATCACTTTCACCATTAAGGTACAAGGGAGTAGAACCATGCTTCTGGCAGAAATGGTGTTGCCTGAATTTGGTTTTGATTTTTTTATGTTTATGGCCTCAATATTGGCTCTGAATCAATCATTCAATGTCAGGAACAGGGAGTACCTAGGAAAATCATATATATCAAACATTTTTCTGTGTTTGGTTGCAGAAACTTTTTCTACTTTCAGAAAACTGAATGTTGAATCACTTTGACCTGACAGGGTTCTGCTCTGCCAAGAATACTTTTCCTGGGTTTGTTGTCCTGGATGCATTTTTTTGAGCAGGAATTAGTAAGCCAAACGTGTTATTTTTCATTATTTCACCTTCCTAGCCTTAATTACCCATAGGAGTTCTCCAGAGAAACCTTTGGTAGATTTCCTAGGAAATCTTGAAGAAGAGAGAGACGAGCTTTGCCCTGCAGCCATTGCCTACTTCTTCTATACGTTCCCAGATCAATAGCTAAAAGGGGTGCAAAGCCAGTTGGCCACCAGGGCAGCAGCACATCTCCACACTAATGAGAGTGACCTTTTCACCTGCAGCTTCACACGATTGAAATCAGGGAAAATTAGTTTACTCAACTCAGAACTTATATAACTGAGGATGCTAGAGATGAAATTCTTGCTCATAGTGTGATGAATACACTGCAGGTCTATTTGAAAATAATGTAGAAATCAGAATGGAGATAAAAGGACTGCAACTGAACCAGCTAGATCCTCTGTAGTTTCTGATGGATAGGTGAAGAATAATGATGTCTCCAAGGTGTCTATCCTTCCATTTGGTGAATTGCACATTTAACTGAAAAAAAGCACTGCCGTTGAACTAAAGGTCCTGCTGCTTGTGCAGTTTACAAAGGCTCTTAAAATTACAGAAAAGAACATGTTTTTGTGAAGAAAGAGACACTGCTGTGTGAGTTGAAGAACAGTGGTTTGATTTGCTCATGCCAGAGCAGCCACGTCATTCCTGATTTGCTGTTATAATTTAACCTAAAATGGACCTTGATCTTATCTGTGTGTTCATGCATACATCCTATACTAAATGCTTTTAAAATAGCTGATATACTTATAGACTGAGCTATATGTTTTAAATGTTTAAAAGAATAAAGAATTTTTCCATTAAAATAGTATTTTATAAAATGAAGATATAGTTCAAAGGGAAAAAGAAAACAGAAGAATATTACTCTACTAAGTTTCAGCTGAAGGTGAATTCCAAAATTCATTGTTTTCTCACACAATTTTTTACTATAAAATCTGTTGTTTGATTAAAGCATCATCTTCCAAAATACACTGGTAAAAAAAAAAAAATGAAACAAAAATAACAAAATAGCCCTAATGGAACCATTCAAATCTGAAAATTTTCTTGAGGGAATAGGAACAGGATTTTAAATGAGATCTTGCCATTTGATGCATGTAACATTTCTGGAGGAGCCCCAAGCTGGCTCCACCACTAGTTTGATTTATCCTATATCATGCTCTTAGGGATCTTTCTGGACTCTCACATAATAGAACTTTAGCTAACCAAGATCTTCGGAGATGATTGCAAACTCAGAAACTTTGAAAGTATAAACGGGTAGATTGAGACCATCATTTTTGTTACAATGTGAATCTAGTATCTTTTCATGTTTTGGAGACCTCTCTACAAGACTCTGCTTCTCTTTCCAGACTTTATGCCAACTTTCTTCACATTCCAACAACCTTACAGTAAGGCATTCTTATATATGCCTCATAAAGACATTTTCATTGTTCCTCTCCCCCAGATCTTCTCAGACTTCACTGCTTGTAAATAACTGATCCTCCTATCAATTTTTTTTTCAATCTCCTTCTCTTATGAAAGGGAGGGAAATTGAGGGAGATTTCCCACTTTCTGAAACACCTTCTTGTGATGATTTCCCAAACTTCCTTGATGATGTTGTCCTAAGATGCTGACACGTGAGCAAGTCCTATCAAAGCTAATTGTTCTTTGTTGCTCCTGATCTGAACAAAATATAGCTCTCGTCATGAAAATAGTTAGCTCATATATTGAAATATTCAGTGATATAGCAATTTCAGATTAACACCTAAAATTCACATCTTTGTACATTGTCTAAATCATCGCTCTACTTTTTATACATAGTTTCTGAGACAGCATTCCAGTGTCTTATTAATCACTGGAAAAAAATGGGGCCACTAAAGAACTTACCTGTTATAATGATGCTTCTTAGGACTTATCATCCTATTCCAGGCCACAGAAGCCAGACTATGGAATCACTTCACAATGAACTTAGCTGGCTGAATTTAAGACTTTTGCACATTTTTCTTAAGAGCTCATTAATTAGGTACAGCCAAAATCTTTAAAGATCTCAAATGGAAAGTCCTAATAAGTATGTTAATGTTCAAATAGAAATAAATGTAGAAGTATTTACTCATCAGAATTTTTTTTAAAATAGATTTTCAGCATTTATTTCCAATGGAATGAGAAAAAGAACACGTGACAGGAAGTCTTGGCAAATGACATCTCTCTGAAAATCCAAATAGCAACAGATCATCTGATGAAAGACAGAATCAGTGGTATGAGGACATGTGGAAGAGAGGCACCAAGTCAGTGGATTGCAACCATGGACTGCACTTATCAGCTAAGCTTCTCCAAAGGTAGGATCCATGCTGATAGCAGCACAAAGTTGCAGCTGCTCTGTTGCTTCGTCACCTCTTGTGTCAAGCAGGCTTTGGAAAGCAGACTACATGTCACTTGGTTCACAGGCCACAGCACAGAAGTTTGCAAAACCAAAGAGGCTTAGGGTACCTGCAGCAGGTGCCTTGAAGGCTTCCTCTCCCAGCACAGGACATGGGATGCAGAAGCCAACAGTGTCAGCCTTGTCACTAATCAGGAAGCTTCACCAGCTTCACCAGAGAGTTTCAGGTTCCTCAAACAAATAAGGAAAGGATGCACAACACGTACCACAGCACCTGCGAAGGCCAAAAGTTTAGTGAGCTCTTAAAACTTTGGTCATTGTCAAGGTCCAAGGCTAGGGGTACAGCTTCAGCTCTAATAGATTAAACCACAACTACCTTGTACTTAAAATATTTCTTAACTGTACAAACACACTATTTAAGTTTACCAAACTTAACTATTTAAGCAAACAAATATTTTGCTTGTAAATTAAAGAGAAAGGACAGACTTAATTAAAATAATCTATTTTAATGATATATTTTTCCATCAAAATTAAAATGATCAGGATTAATTATTATTATTATTAGAAATTAAAGCAGCAACTATACATTTATATAATTTTTGTATAGTCTGATGCTTTTGCCCTATATATGCCCTCATTTGTTCAATTTTCTTATTGTGGGAGAATACTAATGCTAAAGAATACTAATAAAATGGAAGGTAATTCAAATACGGAAAACTACTGATTATTTACATCAATTTCAAATTTATAATAAAAAATGTGAAATCTTAAAAATATTACGATATATTTTTCCGATTAGCTTTTTACGCAATAAAATTGAAAGTTTCATAATTATTGTTAGATTTGAGGATTTTTTTTCTAGAAATTTACTCTCTTTTTAATTTTCTTTAATTCAGCTCCATTATGTCTTTTTCCCTAGTTCATGGTCAGTAAAAGAAAAAGGAAAGAAACATCTCAGGTGCTCTGACAGACACTCAAGAAAAATACCATATTTCCTTCCTAATTGCACTATTGGTGCAATAATGTGGTATAACATTTTTCTTCTCCCCATACATTTAAAACATAAATTATAGTTCTTTCTTTTTTTTTTTTTTTTTTGGCTTGATATGGAAAATCCATGCAACTATATTACATAGCTGACTGGCAGTGAGTTTGATGCATATCTTCAAAAATATGTTGTCTGAGCTATTACAACCAGAGCTCCTAGCACTCCCAGCCCCTTAAATCTTGTTCTATATGTACACCTTAAAAAAAAAAAAAAAAAAAAAAAAAAAAAAAAAAAAAGGAAAAGTACCAAATACCTTATTAGTTTCATTTAAACACTGTCAAGCATGAGAAAGTTAAGAAAATTGGTATGGTGGATGTCACTAATAAAGATTTTATTCACCTACTGAAGAACATTCAGATATCATGTTGGGTCAGGTGTATCCATCCCTGTAGCAGCTGGCTGCAGAATAGTGTCATGAAAAAGCAAGCATTTAGTGATATTTCCTCCAGCTTCCTGTCGTGCCGATTCTTCCTGACCCAAAGGCAATACCTGTGAATGAAAGTATTTTTACCTACCCTGAGGTATTCTGAGCTAGCCGGTTCCGAGTCCCCTGCACAATGCTCTGATGTCTAGAGGTACAGAAATCTTTGCAGAAGGCCTCTTTGAATATGGGCTGGTTTTTTCATGCTTTTTTTTCAAGACCAAAGAAAGGAATGTTGTCATTATCAAGACACAGGACAGTCAGATAAGAATTCAAGCTGTACAAAGGCACAGAAAGACTATATTCAAGAGACTTGCTTCAAAATAGGTGAGAAGCTGTTCAGTTAGCTTAGAGATAATACAAAGAGAGAAATATAAGCAGTGTTCAAAGTATAAGTTTATTTAATGCGATCCAGAATACAGTACTCTTCATTATGCCTATTGATGATGAAAAATATATTGTTAGTCTAAAAAGAAACTATTGACATTGAATTAATTCTAAACTATCTTTTGGACATTTCTTAATGGTGCCACTCTATCCCATCCAGAGTAATTCACTTAAGTGGCAAGCATTGCAGATGAAGCTGTCAAGTCATGATTTACACAGTACAATATAGAAATAAAACCAAAACTCTATGTGAGAGTCAGAGTAGTGTATACACTGAGAAATCAGGGTTATCTTAGTTTGGTAAACAATTTTGGGAGAACACACACTTCATTGTGCCTGTAAATCACTAAGGGTGTGGAAAGTAAGAAGTACTGTTCCCTGGATTTATAATTATCCTCTTTGTTAAATAGTTTTACTACTTCTCTAAATTGAAGAGCAGTTCTCCAAAGCTGCCAAAATATCTTTTAAAATATGGACATACTGTCATCAAGTTTCAACATCGAGTGAAGTAAAATCAGTGAAGACACCAATTGGGTTTCCATTCCATGTCCATTTGTGCTGACTCAGTTCATGTCATCAGCATTTATAGAACACACTCACATAAATGGCTACTTTGGTATCTATCGCTATCTTTAACAGAGCTATATTTTCCATCCATCTTACTAAACATCATCTATGTATTCAGAACTAGATGTTCAAATTATAACATGTAATCACATACCTACAATTATGTGCACTAAACTGCCACATCCAAACCCGTTTCATGTACCCTATGATCTTTCTTTAAGGCAGATTTTATGTGAATGTTGACTAATCAATGAGTTTCTGATTTGTATATGTGCAGAAAGTATTTGGTCTTTGGTACTTCAGCATGAATCCCTTTTTTCATTCACTTAGTCACCAATTTATCTGTCCTTCACTGTGAATGAATGGACATATATACAGCTGGAATTAAACGAGCACAGGTATTATGAACCAAGAGAAATGTGTTTTAAAGTGTGTTACTAATTATTTATACACTTCATCAAAGGCTTGGTGCTCTTGCTGTGCAACTCATAATCCTTGTCTAGCCATTGCCCTATCCATTTTTAACTTTTCCTTTTTCTGTAATAGTCTTTTAGATAAAAATAATTGGGTACTTAAATATTTCTAAAGCTAGCAATTAAAAAATACTTTATTGCATAACCAATATATCTTGGGATGAATACATTATGGAAAAGAAGACTGTCAAGCAGTCCACAAATTGGATTCCAAATCCAAGTGCCAAGTCTTCTGCATACTCTTTACAAACAGCACAAAACAATATTGCTGAAGCGTCTGACAAGATAGTAGAAGTGAGCTCATTTACTATTATTTCTGTATTCTGGAAATCCTAAGCAGTGGCAAAAAAAAAACATGTTTAAATCTATGGGTCTCATTTGTCACTGAAATCTAAAATTATGTTCTGGGGAAACAGATTTTATGTTCACAACTTGCAGTGAAGTAAGGAATATGTACTCTACATGACATGTATTTATCTGCTGATTTTGAGTCCACTGGTTGTGCCTTTACATACATATGTTTATATTCAGCTTAAGATACTGACCTAGAATGACTGGACTATTTCAAACTGTTAAAAGAAGAAAAATTGTACATCAATGTTCTAAATTGCTAAGAGCTGGTTAACAGCTGAGAGCACAATCTCCATCTAGCTATTGAGGTCTCTAAAGTGGCCTTGGTGTGTGGAAGAATGGCAATATTTAGTTTTACAATAAGAGTATTCAAATGCGCTGCAGAGAGAGGAACATGACTCTGTATCCTAGCTGCTAGAACACCTAGCAGGCTAAAGCCTGAGCACAGATTTCAGGACTATCATGTATTTTTACCATCTGCTGTATGTAATATACAAAAAGTGCCTTTGAAGCCTGGGCTGGTGTTTGGTTCTGAGGCCAAATCCTTCCTCTTGCTGACCCCTCAGCTCTCAGATAATTTTCTGAGGAGTAGCTCAACTTCCACATTCCCCAGCAGCTGCTCTATTTAGCTTGATGATACATGCTTTCTGGTGGCAGGAACACTGTTGGTCGAATCTCCTCCAGACAGAGAAGAAGGTCAAGCCTAGCTGTCTTCCATTCACTTGGTCAGTGTTTGAACTGCAAAATTTTACAGGGAAGGAAGAGTAAAAAACAATCTTGCCTACTCCTGTTAACCCATTGCAGAAGCACAAACCAGTCTTTGAACGAAAAGAGGTATCTCCCTACCTCCAGGAAGGTGATGAAGCTGTAGGTCCTGTGGATGGAGATACTTCTCTGTGACTCTGAATAAGTGGAAAATTTGAAGACAGTTCCTTTTGTCTAAAATTCCAAATGGAAAACTGCAACCGTCACACAGGACACAGATTGCATATGCATCTCATATTATGGCTTTTCTGCTCAACATCCTGGAGGCTGGATTCTGTCCTATAATCTATACTTTGCCATGTATTATCATAAGACCTCATTTGCCTAACTGATAGGTTCTATATTCCTTTTGAGAAGCCAGCTATATGTGCTTTATCATCTAATGGTTAGTAGACAGAGTGCCTTTTGTGCTATGTCCCCAAGGCTCAACATAATCCAAAACCTACCAAATTAAATAGGACTGACGTCAGAATGTTACCTCAAGTGGAACCTGATGTGCCCCCTACTCAGACCATTTGCCTGTGTACAATTAAGCTGACCTAGGTGGCATTTTTAGAAAAATAATGAAGATTTGGGCAATATATACTTTTGCTCAAAATTTAAAGAACTCTGAAGGATATCTAAGTGTCATCTAAAAATATTAAATTCTGAAAAATCTTTTTTCCATACCTAAAACTTTATATTTTTTACATTAGATAGAACCTAAATATTTTCCTTCTTCTGATCTTCATGAGAAAGGAGAGATGACTACCTAGCTAGCCAGCCCACCTGACAAGGCTAGGGTCATCCTAGCCTGTGGGGATGGCTGTTAGCTTTGAGTTAGAATTGTGAAGGCAAAGATTTATGTAGGAATAGAGTACTTATTAGCATAAATATGTCAGGAATTAGCTATTACATCAGGCTAATTCTGCTGGGCTCATTAGTCTTTCTTTCTTTCTTTCTTTCTTTCTTTCTTTCTTTCTTTCTTTCTTTCTTTCTTTCTTTCTTT